>VDFB02266337.1:0-26686 GCA_007258455.2 Sequoia sempervirens
AGCTTTAGGGGCTGTCATGAAGTGAGATATGTAGCTCACTGCAAAACTGAGGTCAGTTCTAGTAGCAGTGAGATAAATGAGGCTGCCCACTAGTTGTCTGAATGCTGATTCATTCTCCACAGGTGAATCTGATTTAGCTGATAGTTTGAGCCCTTTCTCCATAGGTGTTGATGCAGGTTTGCAGCCAATCATTCTGAATTTATCAAGCAAATTGCAAGCATACTTGGACTAAGAAATGAAGATGCTCTCAGTTGTCTGCCAAACCTCAACACCAAGACAATAATGAAGAAGTCCCAAATTTGTCATGTCAAATGATTGACTAAGATTGTGTTTTATCTCCTCAATCAAATGTTCTGAACTACCAATAATGATAAGGTCATCAACATAGACAACAAGCACAAGGATATCATCACCGGACCGTTTAACATAAAATTTGAATCAAAAGGGCTCCTCTGAAAACCATGATCAGTAAGGTACTTATCAATTTTCATGTACCATGCCCATGGAGCCTGTTTGAGGCCATAGAGTGTTTTCACGAGTCTACAAACTTGGTGTTCTTTACCAGGAACCTTGAAACCGGGAGGTTGTGTCATATAGACTTCTTGTAGATCACCATTGAGAAACACACGTTTGACATCTATTCAATGGACTTTCCAACCAAACTGAGCTGCAGTAGCGAGGACAAGCCGAATAGTACTCATTTTGGCTGTAGGAGCAAACGTCTCCTCATAATCAATGCCCTTTGTCTGTGAGAACCCTTTTGCTACTAATTGAGCCTTATACTTGTCAAGGGTTTCATCAACCTTGTACTTAACTTTATACACCCATTTGTAGCCAATGGGCTTCTTCCCAAATGGAAGATCGGAAAGGACCCAAGTGTTATTCTTCAGAAGGCTATTATGTTCAACTTCCATAGCCTATTCCCACTCAGGCATGCCTTTAGCCTCATAATAGGTTTGAGGCTCAGAGATGCTATGAAGATTGGCCATGAGAGAAAAATTAACAGTATTATGCTGCTTGCTCTTCTTCCAAGCAATTCTACACTCGATCAATTCATTCTCATGAAGATCACTAATGGTTTTAGCATATACCATTTAGGCTGGAGAGTAGAAGTACCAATATTGGAAATAGGTGGAACAACATCACCAAGTGTGGCTAGTATAGAATTAGCTGGATCAGGATCCAAATTGTCCTGAGGAGGGGCAGGTGGTGGAACATTCTGCTGAGGTGGCTGCTCAAATGCAGAATCCCTCCCATCAAGTGGACTCGGGGGAAGACAAACACCCAATTCAGAAGCATTCAGAGGCTATTCCTCAGGATTCACAAAAGTAGAAGGCAGAAAGAAAGGCCCAATAATTTCATCAACCACAACATCACGACTAAATATTAGACGATCTAAATCTATATCAATCAACCTATATGCTTTATGATTCTCACTGGAGCCAGTGAACATGAGTTTCTGGCTTTTGGAATCCAACTTAGTGCGCTTGGCATCTGGAATCTAGACATGAGCAATAGAGCCAAACTTTCCAAGTGGCTGATCTTGACTTGCGTCCAAACCGAGGCTTCTTTAGGGTCATCTTCTTAACGGCATGGTAGGAGACCCGGTTCGAAGATAAACAACAATATAAGCGCTTCGGCCAGTATTTCTTAGGAACATGTCTATGCTCAAACAAAAGAGCGAGCCATTTACCGGTATTAGTACGTTTCTATGTTCTACGACACCATTACGCTCAAAGGGTGTAAGGTGTGGTAAGTTGGCATAATGCCATGAACACAAAATTGGAGAAATTAGTGAACAAATTCTCCTCCATTATGGACAAAATGACTATTGGAGAACCAGACTCTTTTTCAACTAAGGCCTTTATACTGCTGAAATATACCAAACACATCTGATTTGTTTTCCAAAAAATACACCCACATTTTTCTGCTGAAATCATCAACAAATAATAAAAAACACCTGCAACCAGTAACTGAAGGAGTATTCATTGGGCTACACTGCGTCGGCGTGAACAAACTATATAATACAGCAGGCTCGCCGCAGGTCACCATCGAGATGAGTCAGTGCTGCTCAGCTTGACAAGCCTGCGCCTCCATGATTTTGAGTGAGATCGCGGTGGGCCACCAGCGGATCATCTCAAGATAAGCTGTTGAGAGATATTGCCGTTCGGGTGCCCATAACTTTGATGTAAGGCTGCTAATGGAAGTACTCACGGTTGCCATAGCATTCTCTTGAGAATCACCAAAATCAATAAGTCTGTATAGACCATGATCCTCAAGTCCCTAAACAACTATAGTCCGAGTCTCTCTATCAACAATGTTCCATGTGTGCATGCTGAAAACAATATCCAGCTGAGGAGAGTGAGTCATAATCTGACTAACTGAAAGTAGATTCAGCTCCATGCCAGGTATGAAGTATACATCGAGAAAAAATAAATTTCTCCCTCTAGAATGAATCTACACTTTTCCCTTTCCGATAACAATATACTCCTCACCTCCTCCAAAGATAACAATCTCTGAAGGGCGTGTACTCAATGAACCAATCCCGACAATGAGTGAAATGTCGAGAAGCACCTGAATCAATATACCAGGCAAAGGATTTAACAAGACCTGTAGGACTCTTGGCCATAAAAGCATAGAATGTGGATTCCTTCTGCTCAGTGTGCTCTGCAACATGGGCTTTAGGCTTAGACTCTCCTTGCTTGTTTTGTTTAGAAGCCAAGCGTTTCCGGCAATCTTTTTTCATGTGACCATACTTGTGGCAATAATTACACTGAACATTTTTCTTTTTGGAAGAATTTGAAGATTGCGCTTGACTGGTCTGCTAAGAGGGCTGATTTTTGCCCTTATTCTTCTGAAATGTCTTGGCAGGAAAGGCCTGCTCTGTGGAGGACGAACAAGCACCGCTTTTGACCTATTGTTTCCAACAATCCTGTTGCAAAAGTATGGTGCAAAGATCTTAAAAAATCAACATTAGCTGAAGTAATGTTGAGGGTCTCAATAAAGTGCTCGTAAGATTTTGGTAGACTTTTCAGAGTGATGACTACCAACAGCCTCTAGCTGATCACAGATATCTTTGATTTTGGCCAAGTGCGCCTGCAAAGTTGTCTTCTCATCCATCAAAATGGAAAACAGCATGTTCTTCAAAAAGAACACACGGCTCTTGTCGGATGTTTCATGAATATCTTTCAAATGATCCCAAATTTCTTTTGCTGATTTACCAAATGGTACTTGAGGTAGCTGGTCATCAATGACAGAAAATTTAATGAGCATCACAACTTCATGATTTTGCCCATCAAACTTTTCTTGATCTTTATCTCTTGATACAGATCATGTCTTTTTGCCCAGAATAATTTGGTCAAGGTAGCAATATTCAAAAATTGTCATCATACATTGCTTCCAGTTCTTGTAATTGCGGCCATTGAACTTCTAACTATCTTCCAGCATAATAAGCAACAAAGTGGCCATTATGCACAGACAAAATCTGACAGAAAAGAGGTATAGAGAGCCTCGAAATCAGAAATCTAACAGAGCAGAAAAGACACAGAACCCAAGGTTTTGAATCCGGCACAAGAAAAAACTCACCCAACAATGGCAGATAAAACACTCGGATTGGAGAGCAGAGGGGCCCACAAACTGAGAACGCTAGTAGCTAACAAAGAGATGCCAATTTTCACAAATTTAGAAAAAGACCACGAAACTGCACACACTCCAAAAACCCTAGACGAAATTCTTCAAATGCAGAAACCCTAGTTCAGTGCAATGTTACAGAAACCCAGCAAGAAAAGAATCCGCCAGGAAAAACACAGACCCATTGCAGAGTTTAGGGCGGTGAGGAAAGCCACGTCAAAAGGAGCAAAAAAGCGGCGTCATAGAAGCTTCTCCACAAAAAGGTCAAAGATTTCACCGAGCATTGAAAAATCGCACCAAAATAGTTCACGAAAAACGCGATTGAAGATTGCAGAAATATGGGTGGCGCAGCAAACTCAGATCAAAACACAAAATAAAATGCCCAAACAAGGATCGCGAGAGGAGGCTGCGAGGTCATGCGAACAAGAGCGAGAAATCACGTTTTCAAAAGCATCACGGTAAAAATACGAGCAAGAGAAAAGGATGCCTCAAACTGCAAAAAGCGTGCCAATAGAATCATGATTTGGAATTCAACACGGTTACTACATCTCAGGCCTGGTTGCCTAAAACACAAAGCATAATTTCTCTCCAAGAAAAAAAACACGATTTGAGCAAAAAAAAGGTCACAATTTTTGGCAAATCAGATCCCACGAACTCCTTGAATTTTTCTTTATTTTTAAGAAAAAAATCTACGAATTTTTTAAAAAATCAATTCGCCTACTCTGATACCATATTGGTAAAATCTTAATGAATAAAAAGAAGCGAAAGCTTCTTATAGATTTTACGAAGCAGAAAATCTTAAAGGAAATGAGAAGATTCTAAAAAGAACCGAAGGAAAACTAAAGCTAACAAAACAGAAATAGAAACTATGTATTTTACAATATTGAGCATTAAATACTAAGTAAATGTTATTTTAATAATTTGATTGCTGTTGGTTGTTGTTGTGATGTTGAGTTTCAGGATGATATAACAGTGTGGACTCCAAAGATGCAATATATAGTAATTCAATTACAATATCTCTAATTTTCTTGGGAATGGCTCTTCTCATATTTGTGTGGTCTTTCTTACTGGCTGGTAGTTTGCTGGCCTCTCTCTTGTGGGTTGAATAGTTGAATATATGTGTGTGGGCTCATTTTGTTCGAAAATTTGGGATTTTCAGTAGTTTGTGGAATACTAGTAATTATATGTTGGATCTGGTGAGCCCAGTGGTTACCAAAATTCGGGTTTAACAGTTCATTATTTGTGGTCCTCGGGTACCTAATTCAAGTCTATTAGCAAAAAAAACCTAATCCAAGTCTGTTAGCAAAAAAAAATGTTACATGAAATAAATAGGGAATTTGAGACTAATGTCTCTCGAACATTTTCTAATGGATGTTATTAATTTGTAGTCCCCTAATCAAATGTGATATGATATGCTTACTCAGGCATGCCATTATGCCATTGCCATCAATATTTTATTTCAATAGTATGTAATTCCCCAACATAAAGGAAGATACTGCTCAAATTAACAAGTCACATAAGAACTGTATATTCCCATGAAAGTCTTCTCTGATTTTAGATTGTTCAGCATGAAACGGAGAATGATATGTTGTGCAGTTTGAAAACTAAAAATAATTGTACTTTCTGTAATGGAAAATTATATTTTATAGTACACAGGATTGACTGTATAAGAGATGATAAATTCATGAACTCACCAACATAATCGCCAAAGCTTTCCAATGTTTTAACATGGCCGTCATTTGTAGATTCTAAATGGGGTATTAAATTTTTGTATATCCATCTCTTATGACCCTTACGCTTCACAGCAAGACTCAAAGTCTGAATAGCAAGAAGGCCAATTACTGCCGGTCGAAAGCGCATTGCCTTCTATGTCCACATATATGAGTATGCTTCATGTACAACATAATGTTGTCAGATTAGAAATTTTTTAAAAATAAAGGAAAGAACAAATAGATTGCTTTTCAGATAGACCTTTCTAGTATTAAACAATCAAGTATAGACTAAATGTAAGAATACACTTAAGAAATGACATCATTCTCATGGTGATGGATTGGATGGAATATACTTGTAAGCTCAAATATTAATGACTTGACATACCGTACATAACTAACCAATCAGAAAAGACTATCTCTAATTGTGAAATATGTTATTTTTATTTTGTGCAGGTGAATCTCAGAGCTCAAACACTAAACTGTGTTTCGTACCGTATTTCAAAGCTAGGCTATGCAGATATTCTTAATCAGGGGATATACACCAATTGTAGTAACCAAATTGCAGGAGGCATCACCCCAGCCCTGTGAACCACAAAAGCCGAATAATCACAAATCTGCAATACCCAGAAAGACAGATTTCCCAACCTAAGTGGTTATTGGCTCAAACCCCAACTGTACATCTAAGCGATATAGATTTTCTTTCAACTGGAGACGATTGGGCCTCTGCATGGCCATAAAATACATGGTTATGCCCATGGGACTCGCCCCCTCTCCCCGTACCTTATATGCAGATATGCCAACACAACCTCAACTGGAAATAAGTTATTATTAGAAACATAAACAAGGTTTTGATTTTGAGTAGGTGAGGGTCGTAGCTCATATGCGTACCAACTCTTAACTGGCTGCCCAAGTTTATACTCGGCTCCTGGAATCCTCCAACAGAGGATACACATTGTTTGCTGTCAGCGGGGATCCGGTTGACCCAAGGATTGGACCTACTCCCAGAAGGAATCAGCCCGGCCCCGCAAATGATAAAAGTTTGAATCTCAAGAAAGAGGGTTTGTGATTTTGTGAAACCTCATCAAGCGTTGGCATCAATCTTTGTCAGTGAAGCTGTGGTCTAGGGATTAACCCAAGTTAATGCAGTCACGAATCGTAGAACTGAGAATGGTAGGTGGTTTCTCAGCTACACAGTCACACATACACCGTACTATGACCGAAGAGTGACAATTAACCTAACGACCAAACCCAGCTGAATGGCGTTGGAACTACCACAGAAAACAAAAAGATTTCCATGGTCGCATACAGAGAGATAAAGTGGAAAACCAGAGTTGTATAAATGTTTGAGGAGGGTCAATTAACCTAAACACAAAAAAGAAAAGATAGGGTCAATTAAGCATAGCCCGACTTATAATTGCTATCCCATAACAATTACAGGGTTCCACCTGACTGAGTATGCTTACAACACGTCTGAATGTAATGCAAGCGTAACAGGCACTGCTTTAAAAAACATAGAATATGATTCACAAAGCATGCAGAAAATTACAATTACCAACAGTAATATAACAGTAAAATTATGCTTCCTAAGATAAAACAAAAAGTGATGAACTGACACACAAAGTGTTGGAAGACTAGTTTCGAAAAGAAAAAAGAAAAAACTTAAACAGTAAATTGATAAGGTACAGGGTGTACTTACAGAATACAGAATAGACAAACCCAAATGAGAATTATCAGATTTCATCAACAGTCCCGCCAAAAAAAATCCAGAGACCAAAATAGATACCGGCAAAAAGAACCGAGAAGCCAGCTTTACCAACCCATACTAATAAAAGATCTTTAAAGCCAATACGACTCAACCTTCAGCTGTCCACTACTTTAGAAGAGCATGATAGAAAATATGTGGCTATGAATTGAGTGAAATAAATAGAGTTTACAGCTGCTGAAGCACCTATTTGAAAACAGAGCAAAAATGTTAAAAGAGCTGACCAGAGATTACCTATTGACCAGGTGTTTTGACCTTAAAACCAACGAATTTGTCTCCATGTGGAAGGGTAAGGAAGCAGCCACACAAGAATGTTCAGATCCGAGGTCTCTTTGAGTTTCGATCGCTTTTAGATGTCAAAGTCGGGAAAATTTTAACGCTGTTTTGTTTTTCTTAAATTCATTTGCCAATTTTATTTGGAGTAAGCAAAATTCAAGGAAAATAGAAAGTACAATTTAGGATGACAAGTGCCACTATATTTAAGACAGTGTATTTAGTGAATTTAACAAATGTTTTATTTGTTTAGAATATAGTGTGAGAATATACTTGAAAATATATATTTTTCCTTTTCTTAATTTCAAATGTAAATGTTTGCTCTGTAATTCTTAATAATATATTTATCTCTTTTAGAATAAATTTGTTTTTCTGTGTTTTTTATATCGAATTTAAGATATTAAATTATAATTATTAATATTGATATATTTGTTATTAATATCTTTTTATAGTAGACGAGTATAAAAAGAATGTGAGTTTTGTTAATTGAATTTGTAACAATGAAATTTGTTCATGCTATTTTTAATTTAGTGTTATCTCTACTTTGAGGTAATGCGCTCAATCTTAATACGCATATATAATGACAAATGCCACAATAATGTGTGAAGTTAGGCTTATTTCCCTAGCTTATTTACCATCTACACATACCTATACATTTAGTTTTAAAATATCCATTTGCACATTCTTATACGTTCATCTTATCCACCTATTTACCACACTTGTTGATGCATTTACCTCCATTTAACTATTGGCCACCTAGATCTAAATGTTGTTCCATTTCAAGATAAGTATGCTACTGTGGGGGCAATGTCATGATCACAAAATTGTCCCCTTCCAATTTTAAATTTGACTAACTACTCCACTTTACCTTATTCCTTGAGCCAACTAAACGCACTTTTGGTGCAATTTAGTGTTATGTGCTAGTATTCAAATACATACAATGCATTCATTATAATCATATCTCTCATCCACAAGCATTCAAAAGTTTAATCATTTTAGAGAGAAAATCAATAGTGACACACTTCTATTTGGTGTAGTTAAAAGAGTAGAGAGTCTACATCTTAGGTGCTTATCTATATTATTTTCACTATTGTTTAATGCAACTTAGTTGTACAATAATTTAACAAGGTATTTATTAGTACTAATCAATCCCCAATTCTCAAAAAAGGTGGAGCAAGGAACTACACATCATGTGAAGTTGTAGGATAGAACCCTACAAATTGTCAGGATAAAGTTGGAGTGCAAGTATAGTCATAGGTGTGAATCTGTCCAAACCTATAAATGTATATTCTAATAGGACAAGTATCTAGCACAAAATTTTGTATAGTCACACTAATATAGAGGCATTATTTCCAAGGATATTTTGAAGCCTTATCTACTTGGTATCATTCTTTAAGTATCAAGCAAACAACCCCTATCTTTCTTAAAATAGTAAGTACACTTGTCAAGATTCCATTATCAAACAAATAAGTTATTAGTGTAGGTTCATTTATGCTTATTGTATGCATTTGATTGGATTAGCCTAGGTTAACGATTAAAGAATCTTTATTTTCATTTTCTAGATTATAGAAATGTTTGTACAAGGATGAGGAATTATCTAGTTTGGATTTGATAATATTTTTGTAATATTAAATTTTGTGGATGTTCTAATGATTTAAGCATCTTAGTTCAACTATTTATTATAAATTTGTTTAAAGGTAATTGTTAGGTTTTATTTTGTTAAATTATTGTGGACACCTAAATTATTCCACCAAACCCTAATCATCATCATGTCATCATTAATTGCATCTATTTATCATTTACCACCTAATTAGTTAATAATCATTTAATAATTTATATTTATCATCTAATTTTTTAATAATCATTTAATATTTTCCATTTATCACCTAATTAGTTAATAATCATTTAATACTTTCCATTTATATTTTATCCATTTAATTAAATAATATTTAATTATTTCATTAAATGTGAGTTAACTATCCATGGTAAATAGTAATTTCTATTTTTTGTCTCTTCAATTAACTCCATCATTATTAATCAGTTCACTCAATCTTCATTAGGAAACTTAAAATTCCTATATTCACTACTTCAATCAACTATTTCTTCCATCAAGTTAACTCTTCTTCTATTTTAGAAACCTCTTTAGCCTTCATCAATTAACTAAGCATGAAATTGAAAACTTCACGTGTATATTTATCCATCATTTTAATTAGAAAAATCAATATTATCCTCTCATGACATGAATTGGAAAATTTATAATTTCAGTTGAGTTGACTCCACTAGTTTTTTGGTTAACTTAGGTCCTAATCCTCATCCGCATATCGTAGGTCTATAAATTTAGTCCTTTTCTTCATCATTGGAATCCATCATACATCTAAGAAATCGTAGTCTATCGAAATCATTCAATCATACATTAAGAAAATCTACTCCATCGAACCTATTAGTCATTGTCTTATTAGTGTTATGTTGCAAAGATCATGCACCCACATACTTTCGTGAAAAAGAAACATCAATCAATTTTTAGGTTTGCAGTGGATTTTGTAGGTTCGAAGTAATTTGATTTCAGTTTGTTTGCATTCAATTTCTTTTAATTTCTAGCTTATGACTTTCAATGCTTACACTTATATTGTCATTGTTGTAGAGGATAAAAGTGCATAGTTTATCCATTTTTCCACTTATTTTACACATACTTTGGCTTTGCCTTAAGATATGCTAGCCTAGTTTTCAATTTGGTCTATTTTTTCACATAAGATAATAGAATCCTCAAAGAATCTCTCCATAATTCCATTTAAACCTTCATTCAACCACACATATCTTTTTTATGTAATATTACACTTATCAATAATTTTACTTATGATATAGGATTAATTGATTTCCCTCATCTAGGTAGCTAATAATGACTTTGTGTATACCTTGACTTGAGGTAGAAAAGTGTCACAATTACCTCATTACTCCTTTAATGATGGTAGTTAGGCGTCGCATCTATTTGATCAAGGCCAAATCTATCTTAATCATATTTAGTTAACTAATCTAGTGATTATTAGACTAAGTTAGATTGAGTTAACTCACCTCTTGATTGGGAATGATTGTGAGTTTACTCCTGACCTATTAGGCATGGAATCTCCTTTATTCATGTACCCAAGAGACCTATATATTTGTATAATATCATTTGTATCATATATTTTTATATTCTCACATATTGGAATAGGTGATCTTTGCATTATACATTATTTGTGTGTTTAATTGTAGCTTGTGTAACTTGTTTTCATTTGCTTAGATTATGACTCATATGTTTATATTTTCATTAAATATTAAATGGTATATCAAAGACACATGGTGGTTTAGATCTTATTCATATTATTTAAGGATTTATGGTTTAAAGAGTGAAGCTTCGATGTAGAGACCAACTTTTGATGTGTCCTAGTTCAAAATGAGATGCTCATCATGTCCAAAAGGTGTCAAACCCATAAATTAACTATTAAATCATCAATTTTAACATAGGGTAACTAGAGGGAGGAAATAAAGCATGTATAAAATCTATACTATCATCTTTCTTGTGCAAACATTTTTTGTTATCTTGGTGTAGACATCATTATTGATGAATTTTTAAGGTTTACATATTTATTGAAAGTTTGTAATAAATTTTATTTTGTGCAATTCTTACTTTGTGGTATTAATTTTATACCCTACACCTACACGTACAAATTGATTTGGGGTTTCTTTTAAGGTGCAAGTTCCCAAATTTCCTTTGACACTCTTTGTAAGGGGTAACCTATTGCAAAGCATGTGACCTCTTCATAGGTCATGGCCTATAAAAAAATAAAACTCTTTATCATAGCCAACAACCTCTTCAATAAATCCATAGCTCTTATATTTGGTATCTTTCATTAATCTACCACCTTACTTTTTTAAGGCTTGCATTCCCTTCAACCATCTCACACCCTCTTTACAACTACCCACATGGCACTGCCCCCTACACAAAACCCTTTAAACATCTATCTTGTGTGGCATGTGAGTTTTTGGCAAGTTCTCTAAATTTGGCAAGATCTACTAGTTTGGAAATTTTCTTTTAAGTTTGGTAGTTTTAGATATATTCAACAACGAATCTAATGATTTCTCCAAAGTCAATGGTTTCAATAATTTTGGTAGTTATTGTAGACACTAAAATTATTCTTCCAATTGAGGATCATTAATTGGTCTCTAATCATTCATTGATCATTTAATATTAACCATTATAATTGTATCATCACATTTATCATTTATTAATTATTTATCACATTTATCATTATTATCTCATTTATTACTATTATCCATATTTTATATACTTTTAATAAATAAATTAAAATTTTAATTATCACCTCACCAAATAACTCGTTCTTATATATAGTAACTTCTTCCCATTATCTATTTAATTAATTCAATAGTATCCTCCTAAGAGTTCAAAATGACAATTTCAATAATTAGTCAAGTCATCCTCCACATTCTAAAGTTGACTCCACAATCAATTCAATTAACTTTTGGTCTTCAATCTTATCCACATCATTCATTTGTTTTCTCATATTTTATCTATATATACCATCAATTCTATTATCATTCATATATCAAGTCTTTATGCAAGTATACTCTATCAAATTCCATTATCAAAAAAATGTAGAGTTATGTTGTTGAGTTGTATCCACATCCCTTCATGAGCAAGTCATCACAATATATGCTCAATCTTGAAGCATAGGAAAGTTGGTTCTAAGTCTGACATAGTAGATGAGATCATTTTCCAAAATTTTGCACTAGTAGTCAAGTATAATTGTTCAAGGTGCATATTTCATTTTGAAGCTTCAAATCATCATAACTTTTACATATGAAATCCAAATTCTTCTTTTTGAAATTTGTCAAAAAATCATGAACAATATAATGGTTTAGTCTATTTTACACTTTGAAATATTTTATTTTATGTTTTGGCTAATCTTTTAAATGAATCACTATTATTGTCCAAAGAATAAAACCTTAAAAAAGTATCTCATAATCCAAAGAACAAAACTCTAAAACTTCTAATCCTATATTTTTGCAAAATGACCTCAAGAAGAACTATTTATAAAAAAATTATTTTTTTTTGTTTTTTATGTTTTGTGTGTTTTACGTAAATTGCTTGTAGGATTAAAATACACCTCCATATTTCAATTTGGTTAATCAATAAACAACTCTCTTTAATCCCAAATAAGTGAGTGTTTATACTATTCTCTCTCACTTGTGTGATCTTGAGAGTCAAAAATGCCCACTTCTTCCCAATTTTCTTTTTAGGTCTTCTTTGGATTTCATCACCAAGAGGACCACCTCAACTCCAGTGTTACAATGGAGTATAAATATTAGGGGGTGAATTGAAAGACAGGCCTATTGGAATTTGAAATCTTTTCATTCAAGCTAAGCCCCTAAGATCTTTATACCTTAGGGAAGTGAAGGAGAAGGGTGATTTACCCTCTTCTCCTAGCTATTTGACATTAGTTTACTTTTATTTTCATGGATTAGTACTCACATTCTTTTGTGGAAAATGAAGAATACTATCAAGGATACCCTTAGAAGCCTATATAACATAGTCTAAGACCTTTGGTTTCCCTTGTGGTGCACCAAATACCAATTAGCCTGAGAAGTTAGTCACAATGTGCTTTTAGAGTGGGGAGATAGAGCTAAGTTTGGGTAAGGCTTCAACCTCCAAGATAAAGGTTGCATATACGGTACATGACCTTGCATTCCTAACTATTCATCACTCAATAAACAGCATATATGTGGACCCACAAGGATTGACACACCCACCTAGGTAATTTTAGAATTGTTTGTGTGTTTTTCATGTTTGTCAATGTTAGATAAAACCTCCCCACTTTAAGAAAAAAGGGGACACTATGTCTTTGAGCCATATGATTTTATTTTTCTCTATTTTCTAAGATTAGCTTTCAAAAATGAAAAAATCCATAAAATCCAAAAATAAAAATAAAAATTAGTCATAGGTTCATGCCACCCATCACTAGGTCGCAAGCTAAGAAGAACATGGAACATTATAATTCAAACCTCTTTTGCAACTAGTCATTACACCTAAGGCAACAATTTACAAGTCCACTTTAGGATAGATGAAGAACATATGATGAATCAACCCTAGAGTATCCTCCTAGGTTTGTTGAATTTATCAAAAATGGCCTTACCCAAACCTATTTTTATTTCCTTTTGAACTTGAATAAGACATGTTTCCTAGAGAAACTCGTCCTACAAAGCTAGTTGTAATCTCACCACAAAACATGTTAGTTGTAGACAAACATGTTAGGCAAAAAAGCAAAAAGTAATAGACATAATCATAAGACAAAATAAGACTCAATCTGATCAAATATAATATGGCACCGATAGGTATGGCTAGCATGGCTAGAGTCCATACAACAAGAATGTAGGCATGTGGTTGTTGCAAACTGTATTGCAGGACAGTCACAAAAAAGGCAGGTCTAGTCAGGTTGTCCCCAAGCTATACACCAAGATATAAGACATCTAGACATCAAAATAGAAGAATGTCAAATATTAGATATAAGACAAGTCTAGTCGGGTTGCCCCCAAGCTAGATGAGATATAAGATAGGTCTAGTCAGGTTGCCCCCAAGCTAGACACCAAGATATAAGACATCCAAAAATCAAGACACAATGATTCCAAATATCAGATATAAGACACAAATTATAAGACACCACAAAATTATTTTGAAAGAGGCTTTCGTAAAGCTAAGTTCTTTCATCGGGGAATCCTTTTCATAAGAAACTAATGAACCCTTTTGAAAGAATGCTCCTTTTGAAAGCCTACAAGTGATTATGTCATCAAGGAATCATTTTGAAAGATCTTTCGTCAAGGAATCCTTTGGAAAGAATGCTCCTTTTTGAAAGGAATTTTTTAAATTCTTTTGCCAAGGGATCTTTTTGAAATAAGTTTTTACCAAGGAATCCTTTTGAAAGAATACTCCTTGTTGAAAAGTAAGCAGAGATGAAAGTCCCCCTTAGAATGGTGTGTGCTACGTAGAGGAGCACGTCATTCTAAGGAGAGAAAAGAAATATGAGATATGTCGTGGCATGAGATACATGAAAAGATGTATTTGTGGTATGTTTCCACACATGCAAGGGAAAACACATTGAAAACCACAACATCACGAAGCAGACAGGTAAGGACGAAAAAATCAAGAGACAGGGGGATCTAATAATTCAGGGTTAGAACTACTCAAATATAAATAAATAGATATAGTATAATATACATATGAATTGTCATCAACCCCCAAATTTATTAGAACATAAAGAAGGGAACATGTAGACAAACGAAAATAAAAAATTAGGTCAACATGGAAGAAGGCTTAAATGCCCCCAACACTTTGCATCATCCGCAACGTGGAAATTCAAGAGTGTGACATATAGAAGAATGATGAAACAAATAGAAGAAGGTCACAACATATTCTTATGTTTGTATCCAAGAACCTACAAGGGTAGCAAGGGTCCTCAAGGAAAGAGCACAAAATGCATATAGACAAGTACGAGGGAACAAAAACAAGCATACAAATCTAATCTACAAATGTAGAAGAGGTACCACCCTAATTTGAGTCCACTAGAAGGTCATCTTCTCCCAATCTATATCATTATATGGGGAGGGAGGACAATCCTGAAGGGGAGGGATATCAAGGGTTGTACCAGTCGACTCACCTAGAACAAGGGCCAAGGAAGAAGGCCCATCAAGGTCCTCTTCACCGAGCTCTTGTGAGACTAGGTTCACCGATTTCTCAAAGATCGATGAAAAAGTTAGTATGTCTTCCACTGAATTGAACATGCACTTAATAGGAGTGTCATGTGTCAACTGAGCGAGAGGAGGACAAGACACCCGAGAGACACTGCCAACCTCAACAAAAGCGGTAGTGATAAACTCCAGGGATGTGGGGGCTACCTCTATCATGAGGACGACGCAAACCAAAACATAACCAGACTCCACAGAAGATGAGGATTTCTTACGACCCTCACCCGAAATGAAGTCATCCTCAATATTTCGCTTCAACAGGGATGCAAAATCCCCCTAAAAGAAGCAAAAGTGAAAAAATACGGAGACAGAGCCACAAAGGAAATCACCTTTGTATGAAGCATGTCAACGAGCTACGAAAAAGTAGTATCAAGATGAGAAGTAAGAAGGGGAGGCTTTGTTGAAGGAGCAATGAACGCCTACACCCTTTTAGGATGAGGTTCATCGGGATCCATCAATGAAGCTTGAAGAAACATAGAAGCAATGGGAACTAAAGTGAAAGATAGAATGAGAGAAAAAGCAACCACAAAAGAAGCAGGAGCAGATACAGAAACAACAAACTCCCTGGAAATTTGTTGTAAATTTGCATGCTCTTGGTCAGAGCCTTTCACTGGTGCTTACGCTCATGCACAAGCCGGTTACGTCAGCTATGGGCACATGAAGGCATGACCTGAGAAGAGGTCGGGGGCTCTTGCACTACCATAGGAGCAACCTTTGCAACCATTGTGGGTGGAAGGGGAGACTCCTTGGGAGGAGCAAGAGGAGAAATAGACATAGAAGCATAAACAAAGAGAGGTGTCTTAGAACTGGGTCTCTTCCCATTCCCTACCCTAGAGGGAGGCAAAAGAATAGGCGAAGGTCGTGAAGGTCGAGACACAGGAACAACCCCATGAAAAAAATTCCCCCTCCCATACAGGGTGGGACAGGGCCCACTATGGGAAGAACAAGAAATTGGAAAAATTGGGGCTTCGACATTTGTAACATCAACACCTTTCCTTTTCCTATGCTAGGTATAGGAGTAGGAATAGTGGACACTGTTGGAAATTAATAGGTTGTCATTGATGTCAACATGATGTCAGCATGGTGACAATAGTATGAGAAGTTTATTTTGGTTTACTGGAAGTGTTCTTTTCTAAAGAACCAGTGTGTTGGTTTTTGAGTTTGGAATTCTCTACAAGAAGAGATATGTCTCTGCGCTTTTAATATTATTATTATGACTCTTACAGATAGCTATACCTAAGATCCTAAGAAATTTTGTGTTTAGAACAGGAAGATATCATTGACAAAGTTTGTCTTTGTACATTGCAGTTGTTCTTTATTTAGTACATCAGTCTGGGAGACTCCGCATTTTCATATGAAGAATATTTTTGTGTTGCGGTTCTAATGGTAGTTTCTCTAATGTCAATATGATGAGAAACCAAAGCTATATCAGATCTAGAAGGTGTTTTCTTTGAGAAGTGTGCATTGGATTGGAATTTTTTTATTTAGGTCCTTGCACTAGCCGACCTAATACATGATATGCTATAAGAAGGTTAAATATACTTTGTGGATGTTTTCTATAGGTCTACGCCGACTTGATATGATGCAATACTTGGATAAAAATGGTTTAATCTTATAAGGTGCCAACAAGAGTACTTTGCTTGGTTTGTTTTCATCTAATTAGACTGACCTAATTGATGAATGAGATATAGTTGTATATATATATGTAAGACCTTTTGGGGGAAGAGAAGAAGAGGTGTGTGAGGGTGTGTGTGGAGAAGAAAAGAGATGTAAGCAAAGATGAAGGTGTGAAGAGTGTTGAGAAGTATGTATGCAAGCCTAAATGTTTTATCAGTTGAGTATGGCAGAGATAGACCAAAATTGTTAAGTGAATGCTATGAATGTAGTTCTTCTTATTCAAAGCTTCACTGGAACTGAACCTTGCACTCAAAAGGTGTATTTCATCAGTTCATACTTGTGGTAGTATGCAATAGCTTTTGTGTCTTTCCGGTAGTGAGCCATCTTTTTGTTTTGGTTGTGACCTTTCAAGGATAGTCCTAGCAATGAGACCTATAATATTGTATCCGGATATATTATATTGTGAGCTAATCCTCACTATGGTTTTCCCTTATTGGGTTTTCCATGTAAAACTCGTGTTCATGTGTGTTGATGTTGTGTCTTGATCCTATCTTTGATAAGTTAAAACAAATTTGTGATAATGCTTAGATGGATTTTATGTCAATGTTTTTATGGAATCTGATTCACCCCCTCTTAGTATTTAGGATGTTCAACAAATACCACCAAGGGCTAAGAAGCAAGCAAAATTGCAAAAAGAAAAATAGAGGAACTAGAAGGGGAAGGATTGAGGGCAAGATCAAGCTTGTCATTCCCTTTAGAGGGGTAGAAGGCGAAGCCTAATGTTGTGCATGCAAACAAGCCTTCAAAGACACAACATAAGGCGATGGAGGAAAACCACCTTTTGACATCAAGCCCCAATATTATACTTGTAATAAGCTTGATACAAGAGATCTCTTGTATCAAGCTTATTTGTAGATTATGGAAGAGAATGCATTCATAGAGGCTATCCATGGAATGCCCAACCTTGGTCTAAATAAGTTTGATTTTGGGATCACAACAAATGAAACATCCACAGACTTAGGACCAACTAAAACTAATAAAGAAAGAGACCCCATCGGAATGATAGAAAACCCATCATGAGTATAGAGGGTGACCTGTGATTCACCATATTTCTTCTTGTGAAAATTGATAATAAATACGACATCCTATGTGATAACATTCACTTAGCTCGACGAATCAACTATAACACTAGTTACCATGTTACAATTGATTCAGGTAGGAACATACAACAGAGAGGGCTCCTTGTTCAAAGGTAGATCGTGTGAGGTAAATTTAATATTAGGCACATTATTCACACATTTTGCAAGAGGAATATGAGTGAATGAGACCAAATTCACATATTCAGATGGGACAAGATCAGATGCAGACAAAGGAGTGACCAAGTTCGTAGAGTGCAACAGGAACGGATCTATGTATATCTATAGTTCGTTGTTAAGCTTAGTATGGATTTATTAGCATTTTGCTTTATCCCATTGTTGGAATTTAAATTCACACCTCTGGGAATGCATATTGGAAATAGACAGCTATGCACAGTTAGACTACTCTTCAAATTAGGACAGGAAGCTCTCTCTTTTGTTGATTATGCATAAAAAGAAATAACTAAACTAATTGCCTATCTTTTATCTCAGTTGAGAGCACAAAGTTATAAAACTCTTTGCGTTGTAGCTGAGGTTTTCTCTAGTTTCATAACTTCAACTACAATTAAGCTTAAAACTAATGACGCTTCTAACTTCTCAAGTAAATTCAGAGCAAGAGAAATTAGAAGTAAATAGGGAATGGTTGGTAAACACAAAACTTAGATAAACTTGTTTCCAAAACATATATGAAGATTCACTGTACTTTCAAATATAAGTTGAAATGGAGTTTATGAAAGAAAAACATAAAACAAACTTGTTTCTAGAACACATCTGAAGACTCATTGTACTTTCAGATGTAAGCTGAAAGAAAGTTTATGAAAGCAAGGAACTGAAAGATTTGAGATGGTAGATCAAAGCAAGGTATGCATAATATTTATTTCCTCAAAGCTTTCCAACAACAATTATACATTTGGGACAACAAATTGTAGCAAGAGGAAAATCTTACAATAAATGATCAAATAAAATTTCACTTGACAAAGTTTGAACATATATCGAATAGTTCAAAGAAGCAGGAAACAAAGCTCAACATTTTGTTATCACAAGCACGATTAAAGAAAATAATGAGCAAGGCTACTCTTATTTATACACAAACACAGGAGTAGGGAACACTAAAATATCCTTGTGTTAACAATCAATCTTGTCAATCTACAAGATTTATTCCTATGTCTAAACAAAGATAACTAACAGTTAACTGGAATGACTAACATCAATTAATTGATCTAAAACTAAAGAAAACTCCAGCTATACAATAGATGTCTCCAAAGATAGACATGCATGAAAAGAGGACAACCAATTAACTTGGAAAATGCGTAAAGTTAATTGTTGTTTTAAATTCCATCTTTGGGAAATGTTTGGATGCCTCGGCTGGTAGTTCACTCTTCGACAACTTGAGCAATCAAGTCCTCCAAGAAGCTATTAACTACCACTGCATCAAGAACAATGATACTCTTCTAAATGATGCAATGTCTCTGCAATATCTCTTCGCCATCCATGATCTAATTGAGAAACTCACTTCTTCTTTTAGCTGCTTCATCAAATCTTGCTGACATTGTTGCAACTTGACTCAATTTGTAATCAATAGGTTCACCGTTGAAACCATTATGGATGAGGTCTTGAAACTTTTTTCTATACTTTGTTGAGATCAATGTACGCACCATCCTCACGTTGATATTGGCAAGGAATTTGTGACACAAACGTTCTTACGAACTTGAGAGCATTGACAACCTTTTATCTATACTCAACCATTTCTACAGTCATTGCTTCATGGGTTTTTACTTTGAAGAGGAGTTGTTCTCTCCAAGTAAATTTCTTATGCTTGCACTCTTCTGTAGTGACTGCATCATAATCCATTCTCAAGTCAGCAATGGTCTTTGGGCTTCCTTTCTACTATTTTTTGCTTTGATTCCTAAATTCTTGAGCGAAGATCGTGGGAATTGTACCTCAATTGGTACATCTCTATAAGTATGAATTTTCCCCTAGTGATGAATTATTCAACCTAGTCTCTTAGATGTTTTCCATAAATAACCAATTGACTTTGTTGATTTTGATCTGCAGATGATTCCAACATCTATGGGAGCAAAGCGATGACGTGTGAATTTTCTTTTTCAGTTTCTTGTTTGATGTGTCTTGGTAGACATTATCAAACTCTACAAAGTTCAACTGGTAAGATGGCTTTCTCCTCTTCTTGCCCAAGAGGTTCTCAAGCCAAGACGAAGAGTCTCGACTACTTCACTGGAAGGATTAGTTCTAGTCTCATCAATTCTTAATGAATGAGTTGGTGTTGAGATTTCACCAAGTGGTGAATCAAACTCCAAATCAATGTGAATTGGAGGAGATTGTGGTGGTGACGGAAAAATAGGAGGCACTGCTTCAACTTTTGGCACTGATTCAACTATATCCTCAACTACATCCACTTGTTGTTCTTGTCGATTTACGATAGGAGACTGCATATTTTCCTTCAAATTCATTGACATCCTACAGTTATTTGTACCCTCTAGAGGATTGAGCATTGTTTTCACATTGGGTTTCCATCTAGAAGTGGAAGGTAGTGTAGTGGTAACCAATAGTGGCTATGTAACTGGAATGAATACCCTCTGTGTGATTTTTCTATTCAAGAATATCTTGTTGTTCTTTACAACCTGACTTGTCCTTTCCTTAATGGAAGTGCTCTCTTTGGTGTACCAATCAATTGGTCAAAGTGGTTGTTGATCAACCTAATCTCTAGCATATGTGGGAAGTAAAACATCTCCATCATCATCTAATAAACCCTCCACATCTTTTGATAAGAGATCAACGATCTGAGGAAGAGTAAATCTACTATAATTACACCTATGCACTTTGAACTCATCTTCACAACTAAACCAAAAAATCTTCCAAATGTTACAGGTTTATGTGAATAATTCTAACCAAGGCGAGCTACCAAGAGACCCCAAGGATCATATGAACACCTTTCTATGTGAAACTTGAGATTAAGCTTTGTCATTTCATTGCTCATTAATTTAGCGTCAATTGATGATTTGCATCTGTATTTACCCATCTCAAAAGGGTAATTGGCAGCAAACTTGCATTTGTTACTCATTTAATTGTGGACTTCTTGTAATTGCCTTAAGAACTCCATGAATGCTACCTTATCCAATGGGTATAGAGATAGCATGGCTAGAATATGGGGAATTGGATAAACCAATTAGCCCAATCTACCATTTCCAATCTAGCATTTGTTGAAAACCATATATGCAACTTGTTGTCAAGATCTCGCACTGTATGCATCATGAAAAGATCGTTCACTCGCTTAAAATGTCGATCTGACTATGAGAACTCTTACTGCAAGTAATGCTCATACACCTATTGCACACCTAGAGTTCCAATGACATTCATACCTCTAAACTTTCCTTGAAAGGCTATTAGATATATGAGGTACGAAATCATATGGAATTTGTGAGCCTTGAAGAATCCTATCATCTAGCTGTGAAGAGTGTCACTGATCAAAGTTGGCAAGTCGTAGTGTTCTCTATTGCTGACAATTTGAGATATGATGTAGAACATCCACGGATGAAACTTGTGTGCCTCTGGTTGACCCGTGACTTGGTTGAGTAGAGTAATCAAGACAAAAAATTCATCTTTGAACTCTCCACATCCAATGTTCTTTGGAAAATTGTTTTGTTTTTCTTTTAGCCACCTTTGCATCATCCTTTTCTAGCATTGATATTTTTGAGCATTCCATGCCTTCTCAAATTATTTTGTTGATACAATGACTAGGTTATCTAGACATGGTGGAATGGAAAAACACCTCTCAACGTTTGTTGGCTTGAGGCTATTATTTTCCCATCTACTGATTAGATTTCCCGTGAAGTGGGGTCGTAATGCTTGACACAAGCAATTACAAACTCGATGTTTTGTGCCAAGATGGGAAAAGAGGTTGCCTCAAGTAACCCAGATTGTTCAAGATTTTGGATTGTGATGCAATCTATGCCTATCAAAGCATTCAAATCAACTACTGGATATACTTGATGTAAGTCGATGTCAAGTGTCTTCAAGAAATCGTGAAGCAAGACTAATTTGGTCTTAAATTCAATTTGAGAGATTTACATTTTTGAAAACTCAAAGAATGACTGTGAACATGACTACGTTTGAACAAATTTTGTGCAAAGGCTAAAACTAGCCTCGTCGAGAGGCAGAGTTTTCAAAAAATTTTGAGATATGGGTTTTGTTGAGAATGTCATTCTGAATAGACCCAAATCGTTCATTTTTTTGAAAAGCTAACTTTTTCATGAACATGCAAGAAACCTCAAAGGTAGAAGGTGTGAGGCAAATTTTCCTAGAGAAATGTGAGATATGGGTTTTGTAGGTGTTTGTATGTTGAGTACACCCAAAATATCAATTTTTTGAAAGATATGATTTTTTTAAAACCCTAAAAAATGGAAGCTGCAAAACCTATTTTTTCATAAAAATCTAGGACATGGGTTTTGTGACCAATTTTATGATGAATAAACCCTGATGTCCAAATTTTTGAAAAGATTGATTTTTCTTGAACATGCAAGAAACCCTAGGTGTGAAAGTTGAAGAAGCTGTGGAAAATTTTTCCAATCTTGGAGAAGATTGAAAAAGAAGAGAACCTAGATCGATAGAAGTTGAAAATGATGAACTTTTGTTTCTAAAAAATTATTCCCTAGAGATATGGATTCTGGAAAGATGTTCTTCTGTGCAACTTGAACTCAAATATATGAAGAAATCTGTAAACAACTTTTGTTTGATCCTTCAAATGTTGTTGAAGAGAAAATTTTGTGTTTTCTCTTGAAGTCAATCTACAAAATAATGAAGAATAGATGCCTAGATGCTTTTTAAATAAAATATCGAGGTGGAAGCATCAGTTAACTCATAAAAACCATAATTTAAGGAGTCATCCCACAAAATTAGTTGTTAACTTGAAGAATCCCCAAAAATTTGGACAGCCAAGGCATGAGAAAGTCTTCAAAAATTTGTAACTCAAGTTGACTAGGGCACCACCTTGAGATAAGACATCCAACTTTGCAGTGTTAGAATATTTTTTAGTTTTCAAAATTTTGCTTGTTTCTAGTGATTGGCACCCCATTTTTTATCACTGTTTTCCACCAATTTGTGAGCAATCGAGACTAAAAGTGAATTGATCTAGAAATCTTGATCAAGTCTAAGGAGATCAGATACTTTTTAATCTAAGCACCCCTGGCTGACTAGGGCACTTTGCATCATAAGAGTTAGAGAATTTTCCAGATTTTCATCTTTTATCTTGACAAACTACCTCTGTTTGATCCTTGATTTTGGATGTCTGATAGGTCCTATGAACTAGGTGACAAATTCACTATGGAGCGTGATCAACTCTAAGAAGATCTTCTTGGAGGCTGCAAACCCTAAAAAGTGGTTTTGATGGCTTGAATTCATGGACACCCCTAGCTAGCAGGGACACTTTTATGCTCCAGAGTTAGCCACTTTTTAGATGATTTTCAATTTCTCTAATTTTCCTCTCGTGCTTCAATCTGCAATTGTCGACGATTGATGTATCTCGTGGTCAAGCTGAGGTATTCAATGGAAAGCCTAAAGAATTCTAGAAAGGATGACTAGTTTTGCAAACTCTAAAGACTACTTTAGAGGGCTCAAATTTTTGGGTGCCCTTGGCCTACAAGGGTGCTTTTCTATGCAGAAGGTATAACTTCCACTTTGCATCTCTTGACAAAAACACCTTAATTTGATCTTCGTTCCTAGATGTTTGACTACTTTGATGAACTTGCTAATGGACTCATCGTGAAGCCTAGAAAAATCTGAGGACTTATTGGAGGTCATAAAACTTGAAAACTGAATCTGATGCTTCAAAATCATGGGCACCCCTGGCTTGCAGGGGCACTTTTCTACTCTATGCAGGGGCACTTTTCTACTCTAGACTTATCCAATTTTGTGTTTCTTCACTTTCAGCATTTTTTGTTTGATCTTTGTTTGTGAGCATTTGATCGATCTCGTGAACTAGATGTTGGATTCATCATGAAGCTGGAAGAATTCTGAGGAGGACCCCCAAAAATTGCAACTCCTAACAACTGCATTTGAGTCCTTGAATTCATGGGCGCCCTTGGCCTACAGGGGTACTTTTGGCTCCAGTGTTAGAAACTTTTTAAAGATTTTCACCCTTCTCGCACATTCACATTTACCGTGTCATCGACTATGTCGTATGCTGACCTGAATGTGTTGACTACATTGTGTGCATGAGAAATAAAAACTAAAAATATTCTAAGGCATTGAAGCCTAGGAGTCTTCCTTGAGGTAAGGCGTCCATCTCCAGACTTAGTTTACTTTCCGCAATTTTCAACTTTTAAAATTTCCCTTTGACGTTCACCATTTTTGATCCATTTTCGCCATAGATTCTTTTGTGCAGCATTTGAAGCTTAGATTTTGACACCTAGTATCTGGCCATTCTCCATTGATGACCTTAGAGGTCCTAAATTTTCTCTTGAAAAGGAAAAATAGACTCGCCAAGGAAAAAATGATTATTTGATAATTTTGACTGGAACAGTGTGATTGTGATGAAAAATTAACCAATCAAAATCATTTTGAGCCATTTCTGCAAAGATCCTATTTTTAGGGTTTTTCTAAAAATAGGGGCCTAAAACCCTAATTTCAAAATTTTCAAAATTTTGTGAGCATCCTCTTGACAATAAACCCATAAAAACCCATGATTCATTTGTTGTTCAAGAATTTCTAAAAATAGAAAATTGTTATTGTGATAGGTCAAAATAGGTGTTAGAAAACAAGCAACAAGTTAAAGAGCACAAATAAACAACTAAAACAACCTACACTTCGAGATTAGCCTAAGTTGGAAACAAAACAAGACAAAGCCACGAAATAGAACTTTATACCTTGCGTTGAGTCGATCCTTTGGTTGGCCCTTCGATCTTGGATGTGTATGCTCCTTAGATGGCACAAGATGTGTGATATGAGATGCAAATGATGCTTGGAAACATGAAAAAAGCTAAGTGTGGATTGAGAAATAAAACTGCAAGAGTTTGGCTACACAAAATGATCTCCCCAAAATGAGAGAAAAGAGGGGGTATTTATAGGATTTTTGGGAAATCCTAGGGGAAATGGACGGTTGAGATTGATCCACCAAATATCAAGATGTAGGGCTAAGGTGAGTTGAGAACTCACAAGCCCTCACATCTTGACATGTGGCATGTGATGAAGCCCTAAAAGGTGAAGTGTACATGAGGTGGAAGAAAAAGGACATGACATGGAGGGGGTACAAAGTACCTTGGGATTGGACAAGATCTCCTCATAAAGGAGGTCCTTGTCCCCATGTGGGTGAGAGGACATGTGAGGAATTAAAAATTCCTCAAATATTCTCATGGGGATGGGAGAAAGAGTAAAGAATAAGTAAAGGACATGTGGGGAGAAGTGAAGGAATTAAAAATTCCTTTTAGGTGCCTTGGGGGATTAAAAGGTGAATTAAAAATTCACATGGGGAAGGGGGATGCCTTGTCCAAAAGGAGAAAGCCTTTAATAAGGTTGACTCAAGGACATGTGCCATAAATAGGATGAGGGATTAGGTTAGGCTAATCAAATGATTAAGATTGTGCAAGTACTCAGTTAAATGGACTAATGACTGATTAGAGGCAAGTGGGAAATTATGGAGGATGTGACCTTAATGATGATTAAGGGTGTGCACATGCTAACCATAGTTTATTAGAAGAATATGAAGTAATTAAAATGGATTAGGGATCAACTTGCAAAAGTTGGAGGATGTGACCATGAGAGAGAAAAGATGAATTAAAAATGAATTTTAGTTCAAAAGGGGAATATGACTATATTAAATAAAATGGGATATTTATTTAATTTAGAGGAGGAAGAGGGGTAAAGTATTAAATTAAATACTTTAGGACCCTTGTGCAAGATGCAGGGTATTAATTAAACAATCGGCTTAATTAATATTGTCAGAGGGGAAAAGCAACGGATGAATGAAGGAGACACATTTGATCATATGGAAGTGATCAAAATTGGACGTCTACATTTTGCCCCTCTTCGAAAGACTATTAGAATAATAGGGTTTCGAAGAAAAACAGAATGCAGATGACTTTGTAGAGGGAGAGACCAGAAAAGAGATGCCCTAGCATGGGGGAATGCGCGCGAGCTGCCCTGGACGAAGGGAAAATGGAGAGGATGCCCCGGTCAAGAAAAGGTAGTGTTAGAGCGATGGATTAGGAGGAAATGGTATGGTATGCCCCCTCGAGAAGGGGGACGGGGGAGGAAAAAGGAGCCCCGGTCAACTTCTCGAAAGTATAGAGTGGTACATGTTGTTGGAAAGAGCACGGAAAAACGAGAAGAACGGCGCTTGAACGGAGTCAATCGGATATACGGTGTGCAAATGGCGGCCCCGAGAAGAAAGAGCTTGGATGAATTAATTGAGGTGATTTTTGGTTAAAAAAAAGAAAAAAAAGACCATGTGGTGGAAAAAAGAAAAGGGGATAAAAGGTAATTGGGGACTTACCTTGGGCCCATTGTGACAGCTGGCAAGTGGAGAAAGAGGAGAGAGAGACGAGAAGGCGAGCGAGAGTGGACATCATGCCGGAGTACGACAGTGACGTCATCCACCGGGCGGACGAGAGACGGATATTTTTCACCCATTGTGCGGTACCCCGCCAGGTTAGCTCAAAACCAACTGTGGATTTTTATTTTTGTGTTTTTCGGCATTTTGACACATATTTTCGAAAAATAAAAACATGGGTTTTGGGCGGGGCGTCAAAAAA
>VDFB02266338.1:0-148036 GCA_007258455.2 Sequoia sempervirens
ACAAGATAGTGGCTATGTATTTCTGAATCTTAGAAAATATTTTTAAAACCCTTTTTGCTATATTTTAAGAAGAGTTTTAGAAAGGAACTGGGAATCGGTTATTGGTGTTGCTTTGGAGAAGTCTTCTGAACAAAGGATCGGTTCGAATTCGAGCACGAAATTTGGTAGAGGGGATTTTGGAGCTCAAACAAGGAGTTCTTCGAGGCTGTCAAAAATCAGCTTCATCAGATCTTCGAGAGCACAGGACTCCAGGTTCCACTCTCTTCCTTTGACTGTGTTTGAATCTGTAATAGGAATAGAGTTGTGTCTTAAATCAATCTGTGTTTGTGAAAGAAAATCTTTTAGAGATTTAGATTTAACTGATTCCTCTGAGAAAAGAAAATAAATAAATAATTAGATCTTCGTATATGAAAATTCCTTCGAAATCTGAAAACCATCTCTATTGCAAGCAAAATGAAAGGAAATTTCGTCAAATTCTGTGTGAATATGCCCTATTTCTCTTTAGTATATTGTTGTGGAAAAAGTCAATCAATTATGTTATTGGGTTTGAAATATTCTTTAATCAAATATATTTATTTATCTTAAATATGTAATTTTCTGTATTTACACAGAAAACAGTAGTTCTGTATTTAAATATATATATATATATTTATATATATATTATATATATATATATATTCGTAATCTTAAATATAAAAAAAAGTCTGTGAGTTGAAAAGAAATTCATGGCCGAATCGCTGTCGGTGCCCGTACCTGATGAAGAACGGATTTTTATTTTATAAAAATAAATTAAAAATAAAATAAAATTTATAAATGAGAGCACATAAAAACATATATATATATATATGTATATAAATGAATTAATATGTATTGGGGAGGGAGAGTCACGGCTCATGCCCGTTACCTTGTCCACTGCGCCCGACCCTGCCAGTACGTCGTGGCGATCCATGGGCCCACTTCTTGCTTGGTGATCATCACAATTGTCAGCATGATCCATAGAATTTAATGCTATTAGGACTTCCAATCTTTAATTATTATTAAGATTTGTTTTTTTTAATTTAAACTTTTTTATATTTATTAATATATTTTAAATACTTGCTTTTATATAAATTTATTAATATATTTTTAAATATTTGTTAAATGTTATTATTATATATATATATTGTGTGTATATTCATAATATGAGTATAATTACTTTCATTTTTGTTTATTTGTAAAAAATTGAGAATTATAAGAAAGAAAAATGTTAATAGATATATATTTTAGGTGTGTATATATATATCTATATATATATAGTATAGTTTTGTAACAAGTTGTGTTATTAATCTAGATAGTTTGTAAGTTTAGAATTTATTGACTTGGATGTATTTGTGAAAATTGTAAAGTTGGAATTTTATGAGTTATTAAATGAAATAAATTAAATATGATAGTGAAATCGTTATTGTATGTTTTAATTTCAATGGTTTCTCGAGTTTCCTTGGTTGGAAGTTTTAATGTATTTTAGATATTTATCGGATGTTCTTTGTTAAGAATTTAAATATTTCGATGTAGGTTATAAATTTTTTGTATATCATTTCAAAATTTGGAGTGTTTTGTGTAATTGAGTTAATCGTTTACTTTAAGTTATGAATTTGCGTGATCTAGGTATCGTTTTCCATTTAATTGTTGTAACTTTACTCTTCGATGTGGGGACCTATTGTTGATTTTGTAATCCTTGTTCCAGAGGCTTGTTATGTTAAAATGTTATTCTCGGCTTGGTTATGCTATTGGAGTTATTGGTTTTATGTTAGGAAGGGTTGAACGGTTTGTTAAGACTTTTGATTATGAGATATCGCGAGAGGGTTAATGCCTCGCATGAGCTTGTTTTGAGTATTATGCTTTTTATGCTTTAGTTCAACCCTTGCCTAGTTTTGATTTATGTTAGGGGTCATAGGGAGAGTGGCTCTTTGTGGGCGCCAGCGCCTCGGAAGGAGGAAGTGATCAGGGGAACCCACGTAAGAGTAGTTAAACAAGTGATAACTTAAAAATAGAATTTAGGGGGATGGGTAGTAAAACACACAAGATAATTAAAACTGGATTCCTCGTCTATGCATTAGGGCTACCGTAGACTAGTGATAGACTGAGTAGGCTGTGGTCGGCAAAGTCGTAGTCTCGTCTTCATGAGAGATTATCGGCTCCGCATTAGCTACCCTATGGTGCCGACGCCTCAATTAGGAGGAAGGGCCAGGAGATCCATAGATGGGTGCCGGCGCCTCAGTTGGAGGAAGTGCCAGGGGATCCCATGAGAGCTCTGCGATGACACTCTCCACTAGACACCCTTGTTCTTGTTTCTTGTGTTCTGTTTTGTAGTTGCGTCTGGATATTGTATCTTTATGTTGTTTTTGAGGGCTAGAGAATCCATAGATGGGTGCCGGCGCCTCAGTTGGAGGAAGTGACAGGGGATCCCATGAAAGTTATGCGATGACACTCTCCACTTGACACCCATTTGGCTTTTATATCTGGTTGCCTCTGGAATTGTGTACTGAATGGTTGTTTTAGATTTATATGGAATCATGTTCTTTGTATGGTTTTAGATTTGTTGGAAATGTATTTTAGATGTTGTTGCGGTTCTTCTGGATATTGTATTTTTATGTTGATTTTGATTTGGTGAATTTGGTTTATGATTGCTATTCAGTTACTTGTATAATTGGTGATACTTTGTTTAATTGTGATGATTTTTATAGTTTTAACTTGTGTGATTTTGTGAACGTCAATGGTGTTTCATTGTATGCCTTGAGTTGTATTTGTTGTTGTACTATGTTGTTGTTGAGTCGGTTTGGCATTCATGGTCGAGTTAACTTCCTTGTCACCTCTGAGCAGGGGGGTGAGTTACTTGTAATTCACATGGTTGGGTGGAACGTGCTCCGCACCCGTTGGGTTCCCCATCAGCATCCCATCTTCTCAGCATTCCACAGTGGAGTTGTACCAGTAATCACTTGTATTTCATTATTCTTTTACCATCCCCATGTTGGGAAATTCAATGTAACTCATTTATCAAAAGAATGTAATGTATTATTTAAACGATGATGTAATAGTTAGGATCATTTGTAACTCTATTAAGAGATATATCATGGATGTAATTATGCAATGGTTATTATTCTCGCATCATGGTTATTGGATGTATCCTTATCCTTGGTTATTATTATAAATGATATTGTTGTAATCTTTATTTTTATTCCATTTAGTTGCGATGTAACCTCGCATGCCCCAGAGAACTAAGTGTGTTAATGTTATGTAATGTGCTATTTGATTATGGCTAAGTGTTATTACATGTTTAATTTAATTGTTTTAAAAATAAAAAAAATTATTCGTATTGTGTGTGTTCTCTGGGGTTTGCACGACGAGCATTAGGAGGAGAACGAAGATCCATAGATGGGTGCCGGCGCCTCAGTTAGAGGAAGGGCCAGGAGAATCCCATGAGAGCTATGCGATGACACTCTCCACTTGACACCCTTGTGCTTGGTTGTAGTTGCCTCTGGATATTGTATCTTTATGTTATTTTTGAGGGCTAGGGAATCCATAGATGGGTGTCGGTGCCTCAGTTGGAGGAAGTGCCAGGGGATCCCATGAGAGCTATGTGATGACCCTCCCCACTTGACACCATTAGACTTGTTTCTTGTTGCCTATGGAATTGTGTATTGAATGGTTGTTTTAGATTTATTATGGAACCATGTTCTTTTTAATGTTTCAGATTTATTTGGAAATGTATTTTGGATGTTGTTTCAGTTCCTCTGGATATTGTATCTTTATGATGCTTTTGACTCTTGTGAATTTGTTTCATGATTGCTAATTGGTGGTACTTCATGTTATTGTGATGAGTTTCTTAGTTTTAACTTGTTATGTGATTTGTGAACGTTGATGGTTGTTCATTGTATGCTTTGAGTTGTACTTGTTTTGTGTCATGTTGTTGTTGAGTCAGTTTGACATTCATGGTCGGGTTCACTTCCTCGTCACCTCTGAGCATGGGGGGTGAGTTACTTGTAATTCACATGGTTGGGTGGAACGTGCTCTGCACCCGTTGGGTTCCCCATCAGCATCTTATTAGTCCTAGCATTCCTTGATGGGTTGGTACCGGTAATCACTTGTATTTCATATTTCATTATTCTTGTATGGTCCCCCATGTTTGGGAAGTTCAATGTAATTCATTTATCAAAAGAAATTGTAATGTATTATAACTGCTTGATGTAATAGTTAGGCTCATTTGTAACTCTATTAAAGAGATTTATCGCGGACATTGTATTATGTGATGTTTATTGTTCTCGCATCACACGGTTATTGGATCAATATCATTGTTTATGGTTATTATAAAATTAATGGTTATGTTTGTAATCTTTTATCTTTACTTATGTTTAGTTGTTTGTGCGTGCTGGCCTTGCATGCCTGAGAACCAAGTGTGTGTATATGCTATGAGATATACTGTGGTTATGGTTTAATGTTATTGCATGTTTAATTTTAATTGTTTTAAAAAAATTATTTACATTGTTATTATTGTTCTCTAGGGTTTACTGACGAGCATTACATCAATATATTTCGAGATGGTCTAAGGATGCCTCTTCAGAGGGACATTGACTTCAAGATAGACTTGGTACCTAGATCAGAGCCCATTTCATGAGCTCCCTATCGTATGACTACTCAGGAGCTAAAAGAGCTTAGGTTGCAGCTTGAGGAATTGCTAGAAAAGGGTTTTATTCACCCTAGTGTTTCTCCATGGGGAGCACCTGTCATCTTCATGAAGAAGGATGGTTCACTTCGGTTATGCATTGATTACCGATAGTTGAACAAAGTGACCATCAAAAATCGGTATCCTCTTCCTAGGATTGACGATCTATTCGATCAGATAAAGGGTGCTACCATCTTTTCGAAGATTGATCTCAAGTCAGGATATCATCAGCTTCGAATTTTTGAGTCAGATATTCATAAGACCGTGTTTCACACGCGGTATGGTCACTATGAGTTCACAGTTGTGCCATTTGGTTTGATGAATGCACCCTTAGTGTTCATGAGTCTTATGAATGGGGTATTTCATACATACCTTGACAGGTTTGTTCTTGTGTTCCTAGATGATATTTTGGTATACTCTAGAACAATGGAGGAACATGACGAGCACTTGCGACAGGTATTGCAGTGTTTGCGAGATAATCAGCTGTATGCTAACTTGTCGAATTGTGAATTCTTTAGGACAGAGGTTCAATACCTTGGTCATGTGATCTCTGGAGAGGGTATTTCAGTGGATCCTGCAAAGATCCAAGTGATCTTAGATTGGCCTGCGCCCACGAATGTGGCTGAGATACGTAGCTTCATGGGGCTAGCAGGTTATTACAGGCACTTTGTGTAGGACTTTTCGAGGCTAGGGCATCCTATCACCTCACTTCAGAGGAAAGGAAAGAGGTTTGAGTGGTCTGAGAAGTGTGAGACTACCTTTCAGTGTCTTAAGGGGAAGTTGACCAGTGCACCTATACTTGCGATACCAGATCCTATGAAGGACTTTGTAGTTTGTACGGATGCGTCCTTGGAGGGATTAGGTGCAGTATTGATGCAGGAGGGTCACGTCATTGCATATGAGTCACGAAAGCTCAAGGATCATGAGCTAAACTATCCTACCCACGATCTTGAGTTGGCAGCAGTGGTTCATGCATTGACGAGATGGAGGCACTTTCTTCTTGGGCATAGGTTTGAGCTGCATAATGATCATAGGAGCCTTCAGTACATCTTCACGCAGCCTAACCTTAATGCTAGGCAAAGGTGATGGATGGAGTTTCTCTGTGAGTATGACTTCGAGGTGAAGTATATCCAAGGGAAGGAGAATGTGGTTGCAGATGCCCTTAGTAGGCGAAGGCATGAGATATCTGAGTTGACTCTTATTGTTGATTTGCGGAGTTGGATTCTTTCTGCCCTCCCAGCCGACAGTTGGTATCAGGATGTTAGATCGGTAATAGAGGCAGGAAGGCCCCTTGAGGGTAGATATTCAAGATACTCCCTAGATGTTGACGAGGTATTGAAACACACGGGACGCATATATGTTCCCCCATCATGTGAGCTTCGCGCTTTGGTCATGACTGAAGCACATCGTGCACCTTATTCAGCCCATCTAGGGGTGAAGAAGATGTATGCAGATTTGCGTCAGTTATATTTTTGGCCAGGGATGAAGCGAGATATTGCAGATTTTGTGTCGAGATGTCTTGAGTGTCAGTGGGTGAAGGTCGAACACCAGCATCCAGTAGGGATTTTGCAGTCACATTTAGTACCAGAGTGGAAATGGGATATAATCTCATTGGATTTCATTGTTGGTTTACCCAACTCTTCGAGACGACATGATGCAATTATGGTGACAGTGGATAGGTTGACGAAGGTAGCACACTTCTCACCTATGCGCTCTTCCTATACTGCATCGTCCATAGCTAGAGTGTTCATGGAGGATATAGTGAGGTTACATGGTATTCTGCGTTGGATTATCTCTGGCAAGGATCTAGTGTTCACCTTAGCTCTATGGACGTCATTACAGAATGCGATGGGAACACAGTTGAACTTCAGTTCAGCTTACCACCCAGAGACAGATGGACAGACTGAGAGGGTCAATCAGATCCTCAAAGACATGTTGCGTATGTATGTGATGGACCAACAGACACGATGGGAGGACTATCTCTATTTGGTAGAGTTTGCCTATAATAATGGCTTTCAGAGTTCTATCGGTATGGCTCCATTCCAGGCATTGTATGGGCGGCCATGTCGTACTCCCTTGAGTTGGGATCGGCTAGAGGACAGAGTAACTTTGGGCCCTGAGATGTTGCATGATATGGAGCAGCAAGTGGATAGGATTAGAGAGCACTTGGTGGCAGCACAGGATAGGCAGAAGAAGTATGCAGATGCGCATAGAGTGGATCGTCAGTTTTCTGTAGGTGATAGAGTCTTCTTGCGGGTGTGTCCACGAAAGAGTCCAATCCGTTATGGAAAAGGCTCTAAGTTGGCACCTCGCTTTGTTGGACCCTTCGAGATTCTCGAGAAGATTGGTCCTGTTGCTTACCGTCTTGCTTTACCGCCCAATCTCTTGCATGTGCATGACGTATTTCATGTATCAGTTCTTCGGCCATACCATCCAGACATTTCTCATGTCCTTGATTGGAATGCTTTGCAGGTAGAGGACGGGCAGCTGGCTTTGGATCCCATGGCCGTGGTAGAGCGCAGAACGCTCGCTCTTCGAGGGCAAGATATTGATCAGGTTAGGATCCAATGGGATCCTAGGGATGACTCATCATCCACTTGGGAAGATGTAGCTAGGATGAGGGAACTCTATCCCTACTTGTTTGCAGGCTTCCAGGAGTAAGCCTGACCCTAGGGGGGAGGATGTAACACCCCTCCATTTTGTTCTTTTGATCGAACAGTGTTCGTTATGTATGTTTTGCGTTGTCAGCACATTGGTTGTAACTTGATTACTTTGACTGCTAATTGTTAAGCGATGTAAATATTGTGTTTTGATGTGATGGTACTTTGATCAAATGATATTACTATTTCATGTTATGGATTAAAATTATCATGTATGTGAATTATTGATGCTTTATGCTTTGATTATACCATTGATGAATAGAGGCGTCAGTTAGCGATATTGTATTGGTGAAGGGGACGGGATCACATCACTCGCACGTGAGTGCCCTGTGATTCTGCGATTCCCTCTTCACGGTGTGTTTTAATATTTATATATATATGTATGCATGTTCGACACTTGTGTTGTGTGTAGGATGCAGGTACAGGACATTGACTCCACCTGATTTCGCAGGTCTGAGCATGTCCCTTGTTCAACGGAAAACGATTGGGAGATAGTAGCTTGGATTTCTGTGTCGTGACATCACCCTAGCCATAGTGGGTCGTCGGGTTGTCAGTTGGGATAAGTTATTTTCTTGTCGTCTCATCTCTCTTTGCTTGTGTGATTAAATTTCCTAGTGAAATGGTGTTTGCTTTATTTAAATTTATTTAAAAAATTCATAAAAGAGTGCTTATTAATTAATTAATTAATTTAATTCAATCAATAAAATGACCTAATCATGAATTAGATTTATTGTTGATTAATTAAATTAGTTCAATTGTGTTAGCATTAATAGATATTGTGGTAAATCAAAAAATAGTAATTGCCTTGCATTCCTCTTGAAATAAAATTAAAAATGTTTTTTTTGTTAAATGCAATTAGCAAATTCAATTTTGTGGATAAAAGAGAATTTAATTGGCTTTTGGGGTGCAAATAGAATTTTGTTTTAAATAATTGTTATGCATTTGAAATGGGAAATAGAATTGTTTTAGTAAATTTCAAAAATGAAAATATCCAAAAATATCCAAAATAGCAATAACTATGGTGGGTGAACCCAAATTAGGGGTTTGACAATTTTGGAGAAGGGCATAAGGAAATGCATTTTCTTTTTTGAATTATCTTTTTTTGAAAATGGTAATTTTGGAGAGCAACAAGAAACTTGAAAATTCTTGGAGAAAATTTTGAAGAAGGATTGGAAAGATTGGTTGAAGCAAAATTTGAAGGAGAGCAACCTCCATTGAAGGATTCAAATAGCTTGGAGAAAAACAAAAGGTTCCATGTTTTTTTATTATTATTATGCAATCTCATTTTGAAATCCTATTGCTTTTTGTTTGAAATGGTTCAATTTGTTAATGGAATTCAAACTTTGATTGAAAACCCATGAGAAGATCTTCATTTGAATTTGAACAAAAGAACTCTCAAATTTAGTGGAAACAAAAAAAAAAGTGAATGAAAACTATCTATGAAAATCTTGAAAACAAGCATGGAAATTCAATGGTTTTCTTTGAAAGTGTAATTGCTTGGAAAGATCTCAATTCATACTGTGAGAAATCTTTATTTTATTGTGTTAAATCTTGCAATTTCAATGGCAAATTATTGTAATTCTCATATTATACATATATATACGTATATATTTGTATATATATGTATATATATATATGCAAATACATATACATTTATTTATTTGTGAAATGTTTATAACAAAAAAAATTCGAACAATGAGAAACTATGTTTTTTTACCAGTCTGGGTTTTACCTAGAATTTCTGCCTTTTACCAGTCGAAGGCGTGTGAAAATCCGCATGGCAGATTGTTTTAAATGATGGGCTATGTGTATTGGGGGAGGGTTTAAATCCTCAGCCGCCCCAAGAATGGCGATGGCTGCCTGTGGAGGCAGCGCCGTCGCTGCCTACACAGGCTGGCGCCCCCATTCATGGGGGCTGCGTCCCTTGTTCAAACAGGGCGCGACCGAACCCTAAAATGTGGATGGCGTTTGGTTTAAAATTTACTTTTTTAAATTTCAATTATTATATTTATTAAATATAAAACATATAACATATTGTATATTATATGTTTTATATTTAATATATATAATATGAAATCTGTTTTCAATATTTTATTTTGTCAATTAAAATATAATTTATATATATATTTTAATATATATGTTATATATAATAATTTATATTATTATATAATATATATATTATATAATATATATATTATAATAGGTGTATAATATATTTTAATAAATGCTTAAGTAATTATCATGCACATTTAAATATTAATTATATATATATATATATTTTAAGATATATATGTAATTAGATATATATATATATTGAGTATATATATATATATATATATGTATATTTGATTATATAGATATTTAATAAATATATATGTATTTTTAAATGTGATTTATTTTCTAAATGAAAGGAATATTTAAATTATAATGAGTTAATTGTTAAGGGATAAATGAAAGTTGGTTTAGAAGTGGCCAGTTATTAAAAGAAATGAAATTGATTTAAAGGAATATTTAGTATTATATTAACGTCGGCAGAATCGGCGACGTTCAAACCCTTGTTGGGTGTTGAGTCGGTTCTCATAAGTCTTCCAGATTGAGTCGTCTTTTATGTGTTTTGGGGTTGTCAGCATGTCATTCAACCTTGTTTGCCATGGGTAGCGCTTACGTGCGCCCAGTGTTATATCTGATTATCTTGGGCGGGTTTTATCTACTTCATGTCATGTTTAGGGATTCATTATCCCTAGGTCGTACTTGAGTACCTTTGGTGGTGGCATAGTTCCGCGTGTTGTCTTAGAGAAGTGGCTTGCATTGAGGGCCGGCACACAAAGTGGTGCCAGGAGATCTCAATGTAAGTTGGTTAATTCAATGATAACTTAAACCAATTAATTAGCATAGGTGGTACCAACATTTAAAAAGATTAATTTTTTGCCGCAAACAAGGACACGGTAGCATATAGACTTAGGATGAGATGAGAAAGAGGCACTGGAATGGCAAGATCGTTATCTTGTCCCTTTGAAAGATAACTGATTCCGCATTGGTTTGCATGTGGGGCCGGGACCTAGGAAGACTTGCCAGGATATCCCATGCGACATTGTGATGACACTTCTCCTAAGTCTACATTATGTTTGTATTCGTGATGTGATTACTATTTCAAAACTGGAAGCATAGTAACCTTTGTGTCATGTGATGTCATGTTTGTATCCTTTTTCAGTTGAGTCATGTTGCCTATGTTTAGAGGTTGTTGGTCTTGACCTGAAACCCTTGTTACTATCTCCTAGCACGGGGGGTGAGCCTTTGGGTATCACATGGTTGGGTGGAATGTGCACCTTACTTCATTGTTTTGGCATTGGCTTATGAGGATGAGACTTTCATGTTGGAGATCTCGTGGAATTCCAATTGCTACCTTGGTTTCATTTATGCTAGTTGCTCTTGTATTTTATTTACCCCTCATTGTTATTGAGGTGGAAAATTGTAATAAACAATCATGTTATTGAATTACCTCATTCTGGGAATGAGAGATGTAATTGCAATTATATAACTTCTGTCATTGGTAACCATGATGGATCTCATGGTCTTAATGAAAATATCTTGTATGGAATGTATGTGCTTTAATTAGTTAAGTGAATGTCATTATGTTTCATTTCATGCATGTTGTATTAATTTGTGATTTAATTATCTTTGTCTCGTAACCTTAGGGGATTGTTGGCATGGGGTTGTGATCATACTTGTATTTTTAATTAAACAAAAAAAAAATTGTGCATTTGTTTAGTAGTTGCAACTTCCCCTAGGGTTGCGTGGCGGGGGCATTACACATGGTATCAGAGCCTAGGTTTAAACACTGGGCACTCTGGGATTATGATGAGCCCATTAAGCCTTTAGTTGTGTGGGTTTTAATTGCATGTTGTGCTTAATACCCTTTTTGTGTATGTATAGGATAATGCCTCCCAGGCATGAAAAAGGTGGGGGTCATAGACGTGGAAATTTACGCGGTCGCATTGGGGAACAACAAGACCCACCTCCACATGTTCCACTTGTTTTCGACCATGAGGAGCAACAAGCTTCTCAGAATATTTAGGGAGATGGCAATCAAAATTTGGATCCACCTAGGATTGAGGATGCTCAGTTGCGTCAGTTGTTAGAGGAGACCCTTTCCCACCTTGGGCCTAGGCAGGAGGTAGAGCCAGTGGTGGTTGGAGAGAGAGAGGTACCAATTCACTCTGATTTAGAGGTAGCAGCCCATATGAGGGATTTGCTTAGAGCATGACCACCCACGTTTGATGGATCATGCAGTGGTTTGGAGGCAGAGACATGGCTCATTGACTTGACTAGGTGTTTTGCTATGCACCCATATGGGAGAAACACTCAAGCTAGGTGCGCTATCATGCACTTGAGGGGATTTTCCTCCACTTGGTGGAGATTAGAGGAACATAAGCTCCATTTGGATATTGGTACAATTTCTTGGGAGTTGTTTCTAAAGCGGTTTCGGGCTATATTTCTTTCCGAGCATTGGAGGCAGCGTCGAGGGGATGAGTTCCACACCTTTCGACAGATGACTATGTCAGTAGAGATGTATGAGCATCATTTCTATGAGCTCAAATAGTATGCGGGTATAGGTGATGACAAGGGCATGTTGGTACAACATTTTCTCAGGGGCTTAAATGCCTGTATCAGTGGTGGAGTGCAGGTTTTCGAACCTAGGACCATGGAGGCAGTGGTCGACAAGGCTAGGCTCATTGAGGAGAACCTGGCGATGGCCTTAGGTGGTCATGTAGGAGTGCAGGTGGGTAGTGGTTCAGCAGCTGGGACTAGTGCTCAAGGAGTTTAGCCTCAAAGAGGTGCACCTTCTAGAGTTCAGCAAGGTCTATCTCAGAGTGGTCAGCAGTAGCAGCAGGGTTCCCAAGGGAAACAAAAGGGTTTCTAGCAGAGGTAGGGGGACAGGAGTTGGAGGCACATGAGACACTTCAACTCTGAGTAGCCAGTGTAGAGTTCTCATTCATCTTTCAGGGGTAGTGCGCAGCAGTTTAGCGCACCACTTGCAGGCAGGGGCTTCAGTAGAGGCACTGGATGTTTTGCGTGTGGCAAATAGGGTCACATAGTGAGGATGTGTCCCAATTAGGGCGCATCGGGTTATTCTAAGGGACCAGTAATGTCAGAGCTGACTGTAGGTGATGAAGGCCATGGGTATCGAGTATTCGCAGCGGTTGACAACCGCTAGGCAAAGCACTAGGGTACAATTGTTGAGGCTTATGGTATGTTGGGGGTAACCCAGTTTCTATTCTATTTGATTCTGGAGCATCTGATTCCTTTGTTTCTTCATCAGTCATGACACGATGTAGACTAGATGCGGTAAAGTAGGTCGATAGGTGGTAGGTAGAGTTAGCTTCGAGTGCAAAATTTGCATCCCTTTCCCTTGTGCCAGAGTGTAGGTTAGAAGTTGGACCTCTCCAGACTACCTTGGACCTACGTGTTATTCCATTGGGTTCTTATGACGTCGTCATAGGAATGGATTGGCTAGAGGCTCATAGTGTAGTCATTGATTGTCGACGTAAGTCGATTAGATGTATTGGAGCATCTGGTAGAGAGGTAGAGGTAGTGGGGGTTCAAAGGCCGATCTCTTTGAGGATCATCTCAGCTATGCTGTTGAGAAGATGTGTGCGGCAAGGTTGCCAATTGTTCGTTGTTACAGTGGATGATTTGGGTCTAGGAGGTGGAGAAGAGAAGATTTCTCTTGATAGTCACCCCATCCTTCAAGAGTTTTCTGATGTCTTTCCAGACGAGATTCCAGGGATGCCTCCTTAGAGGGACATTGACTTCAAGATAGACTTGGTACCTGGATCAGAGCCCATTTCATGAGCTCCCTATCGTATGACTACTAAGGAGTTGAAAGAGCTTAGGTTGCAGCTTGAGGAATTGCTAGAAAAGGGTTTTATTCACCCTAGTGTTTCTCCATGGGGAGCACCTGTCATCTTCGTGAAGAAGAAGGACGGTTCACTTCGGTTATGCATTAATTACTGACAGTTGAACAAAGTGACCATTAGAAATCGGTATCCTCTTCCTAGGATTGATGATCTATTCAATCAGATCAAGGGTGCTACCATCTTTTCAAAGATTGATCTCAAGTCAGGATATCATCAGCTTCGAATCTTCGAGTCAGATATTCATAAGGCCACGTTCCGAACGCGGTATGGTCACTATGAGTTCATAGTTGTGCCATTTGGTTTGAAAAATGCACCCTTAGTGTTCATGAGTCTTATGAATGGGGCATTTCGTACATACCTTGACAGGTTTGTTCCTGTGTTCCTAGATGATATTTTGGTATACTATAGAATGATGGAGGAACATGAGGAGCATTTACGACAGGTATTGCAGTGTTTGCGAGATAATCAATTGTATGCTAACTTATCAAAGTGTGAATTCTTTAGGACTGAGGTTCAATACCTTGGTCATATGATCTCTGGGGAGGGTATTTCAGTGGATCCTGCAAAGATCCAAGCGATCTTAAATTGGCCTGCGCCCAGGAATGTGGCAGAGATACGTAGCTTCATGGGGCTAGCGGGTTATTACAGGTGATTTGTGCAGGAATTTTTGAGGCTAGGGCATCCTATCACCTCCCTTCAGAGGAAAAGATAGAGGTTTGAGTGGTCTGAGAAGTGTGAGACAGCCTTTTAGTGTCTTAAGGGGAAGTTGACCAGTGCACCTATACTTGCGATATCAGATCCTATTGGGGACTTTGTAGTTTGTATAGATGCGTCCTTGGAGGGATTAGGTGCAGTATTGATGCAGGAGGGTCGTGTCATTGCATATGAGTCACAGAAGCTCAAGGATTATGAGCTAAACTATCCTACCCACGATCTTGAGTTGGCAGCAGTGGTTCATGCATTGACGAGATGGAGGCACTTTCTTCTTGGGCATAGGTTTGAGCTGCATAGTGATCATAGGAGCCTTCAGTATATCTTCACGTAGCCTAACCTTAATGCTAGGCAAAGGTGATGGATGGAGTTTCTCTGTGAATATGACTTCGAGGTGAAGTATATCCAAGGGAAGGAGAATGTGGTTGCAGATGCCCTCAGTAGGCGAAGGCATGAGTTATCTGAGTTGACTCTTATTGTTGATTTGCGGAGTTGGATTCTTTCTGCCCTCCTAACCGACAGTTGGTATCAGGATGTTAGATCGGTAATGGAGGCAGGAAGACCCCTTGAGGGTAGATATTCAGGATACTCTCTAGATGCTGATGAGATATTGAGACACATGGGACGCATATACGTTCCCCCATCATGTGAGCTTCGCGCTTTGGTCATGACTGAGGCACATCATGCACCTTATTCAGCCCATCTAGGGGTGAAGAAGATGTATGTAGATTTGCGTCAGTTATATTTTTGGCCAGGGATGAAGCAAGATATTATGGATTTTGTGTCAAGGTGTCTGGAGTGTCAGTAGGTGAAGGTCGAACACCATCATCCAGCAGGGATTTTGCAGTCACATTTAGTACCAGAGTGGAAATGGGATATAATCTCATTGGATTTCATTGTTGGTTTACCTAACTCTTCAAGACGACATGATGCAATTATGGTGACAGTGGATAGGTTGACGAAGGTAGCACACTTCTCACCTATGCGCTCTTCCTATACCGCATCATCCGTAGCTAGAGTGTTCATGGAAGATATAGTGAGGTTACATGGCATTCCGTGTCGGATTATCTCGGGCAGGGATCCTGTGTTCACCTCAACTCTATGGATGTCATTACAGCATGCGATGGGAACACAGTTGAACTTCAGTTTAGCTTACCACCCAGAGACAAATGGACAGACTAAGAGGGTCAATCAAATCCTCGAAGACATGTTGCATATGTATGTGATGGACCAGCAGACATGATGGGAGGACTATCTCTATTTGGTAGAGTTTTCCTATAATAATGGCTTTCAGAGTTCTATCGGTATGGCTCCATTCCAGGCATTGTATGGGCGACCATGTCGCACTCCCTTGAGTTGGGATCGGCTAGAGGACATAGTAACTTTGGGTCCTGAGATGTTGCAGGATATGAAGCAGTAGGTGGATAGGATTAGAGAGCACTTGGTGGTAGTGCAGGATAGGAAGAAGAAGTATGCAGATGCACATAGAGTGGATTGTCAGTTTTCTGTAGGCGATAGAGTCTTCTTGCATGTGCGTCCATGAAAGAGTCCAATCCGTTATGGAAAAGGCTCTAAGTTGGCGCCTTGCTTTGTTGGACCCTTCGAGATTCTCGAGAAGATTGGTCCTATTGCTTACCATCTTGCTTTACCGCCCAGTCTCTCGTGTGTGCACGACGTATTTCATGTATCTATTCTTCGGTTGTACCATCCAGACATTTCTCATGTCCTTGATTGGAATGCCTTGTAGGTAGATGACAGGTAGCTGGCTTTGGAGCCTGTGGCCGTGGTGGAGCACATAACGCTCACTCTTCGAGGGCGAGATATTGATCAGGTTAGGATTCAGTGGGATCCTAGAGATGACACATCATCCACTTGGGAGGATGTAGCTAGGATGAGGGAACTTTATCCCTACTTGTTTGCAGGCTTCCAAGAGTAAGCCTGACCCTAGGGGGAAGGATGTAACACCCCTCCATTTTGTTCTTTTGATCGAATAGTGTTCATTATGTATGTTTTGCGTTGTCAGCACGTTGGTTGTAACTTGATTACTTTGACCTCTCATTGATAAGCGATGTAAATATTATGTTTTTGATGTGATGGTACTTTGTTCAGATGATATTACTATTTCATGTTATGGATTAAAATTATCATGTATGTGAATTATTGATGCTTTATGCTTTGATTATACCATTGATGAATAGAGTCGTCAGTTAGCGATATTGTATTGGTGAAGGGGACGGGATCACATCACTCGCACGCGAGTGCCTTGTGATACCATGATTCCCTCTTCACAGTGTGTTTTAATATTTATATATATATGTATGCATGTTCAACACTTGTGTTGTGTGCAAGATGCAGGTACAGGACATTGACTCCACCTGATTTCGCAGGTTTGAGCATGTCCCTTGTTCAACGAAAAATGATTGGGAGATAGTAGCTTGGGTTTCTGTGTCGTGACATCACCCTAGCCATAGTGGGTTGTCGGGTTGTCAGTTGGGATAAGTTATTTTCTTGTCGTCTCATCTCTCTTTGCTTGCGTGATTAAATTTCCTTGTGAAATGGTGTTTGCTTTATTTAAATTTATTGCCAAAATTCATAAAAGAGTGCTTATTAATTAATTAATTAATTTAATTCAATCAATAAAATGACCTAATCATGAATTAGATTTATTGTTGATTAATTAAATTAGTTCAATTGTGTTAGCATTAATAGATATTGTGGCAAATCAAAAAAATAGTAATTTCCTTGCATTCCTCTTGAAATAAAATTAAAAATGTTTTTCTTGTTAAATGCAATTAGCAAATTCAATTTTGTGGATAAAAGAGAATTTAATTGGCTTTTGGGGGTGCAAATAGAATTTTGTTTTAAATAATTGTTATGCATTTGAAATGGGAAATAGAATTGTTTTAGTAAATTTCAAAAATGAAAATATCCAAAAATATCCAAAATAGCAATAACTATGGTGGGTGAATCCAAATTAGGGGTTTGACAATTTTGGAGAAGGGCATAAGGAAATGCATTTTCTTTTTTGAATTATCTTTTTTTGAAAATGGTAATTTTGGAGAGCAACAAGAAACTTGAAAATTCTTGGAGAAAATTTTGAAGAAGGATTGGAAAGATTGGTTGAAGCAAAATTTGAAGGAGAGCAACCTCCATTGAAGGATTCAAATAGCTTGGAGAAAAACAAAAGGTTCCATGTTTTTTTTTATTATTATGCAATCTCATTTTGAAATCCTATTGCTTTTTGTTTGAAATGGTTCAATTTGTTAATGGAATTCAAACTTTGATTGAAAACCCATGAGAAGATCTTCATTTGAATTTGAACAAAAGAACTCTCAAACTTAGTGAAAACAAAAAAAAAAGTGAATGAAAACTATCTATGAAAATCTTGAAAACAAGCATGGAAATTCAATGGTTTTCTTTGAAAGTGTAATTGCTTGGAAAGATCTCAATTCATATTGTGAGAAATCTTTATTTTTTTTGTGTTAAATCTTGCAATTTCAATGGCAAATTATTGTAATTCTCAGATTGAGCATTTGCTCAATCTGGGTATGGAAAATAAGCATTTTTACAGTCATTTATTATGACTGTGTATATGCATATATATATATATATATGCAAATACATATACATTTATTTATTTGTGAAATGTTTATATCAAAAAAAAAATTGAACAATGAGAAACTGTGTTTTTTTACCAGTCTGGGTTTTACCCAGAATTTCTGCCTTTTTACCAGTCGAAGGCGTGTGAAAATCCGCATGGCGGATTGTTTTAAATGATGGGCTATGTGTATTGGGGGAGGGTTTAAACCCTCGGCCGCCCCAAGAATGGCGACGACTGCCTGTGGAGGCAGCGCCATCGCTGCCTACACAGGCCGCCGCCCCCATTCATGGGGGCTGCGTCCCCTGTTCAAATAGGGCACGGCCGAACCCTAAAATGTGGATGGCATTTGGTTTAAAATTTACTTTTTTTAAATTTCATTTATTATATTTATTAAATATAAAACATATAACATATTGTATATTATATGTTTTATATTTAATATATATAATATGAAATTTGTTTTCAATATTTTATTTTGTCAATTAAAATATAATTTATATATATATATATATATTTTAATATATATGTTATATATAATAATTTAATATTATTATATAATATATATATTATAATATGTGTATAATATATTTTAATAAATGCTTAAGTAATTATCATGCACATGTAAATATTAATTATATATATATATATATTTTATATATATATGTAATTAGGTATATATATATATATATCGAGTGTATATATGTATATGTATATCTGATTATATAGATATTTAATAAATATATATGTATTTTTAAATGTGATTTATCTTCTAAATGAAAGGAATATTTAAATTATAATGAGTTAATTGTTAAGGGATAAATGAAAGTTGGTTTATGGGAAATTATTGGTTATTAAAAGAAAAGAAATTGATTTAAAGATATTGTGTGTATTGCGTCAACAAGAATCAAACGAACATTCAAACCCTTATGTGATTGGGCAAGAACCTAGTTATTTAAACTGTTTAAATGCACTAATGCAATGAATGATTGGATTTACGAAATCTGAAGGTAGATTACCTTATTTTGTTTGCAAGCTTTCTTTCGTCGTGGGGTACTTATTCTTGTTGGGTGTTGAGTCGGTTCTCATAAGTCTTCCAAATTGAGTCATCTTTTATGTGTTTGGAGGTTGTCAGCATGTCATTCAACCTTGTTTGCCATGGGTAGCGCTTACGTGCGTCTAGTGTTATATCTGATTATCTTGGGCGGGTTTTATCTACTTCATGTCATGGTTAGGGATTCATTATCACTAGGTTGTATTTGAGTACCTTTGGTGGTGGCGTAGTTCCACGTGTTGTCTTAGAGAAGTGGCTTGCATTGAGGGCCAGCACACAAAGTGGTGCCAGGAGATCTCAATGTAAGTTGGTTAATTCAGTGAAAACCTAAACCAATTAATTAGCATAGGTGGTACCAACATTTAAGATTAATTTTTCCTCGCTCATGGATGCAAGTGCTTGTATAGACTTGGGATGAGACGAGAAGGCCTGGAATGGCAAGATCATTATCTTGTCCCTTTGAAAGATAACTGATTCTACATTGGTTTGCATGTGGGGCCGGGAGTCGTTAGAGGTTACCAGGATATCCCGAGATGGGGGCCGGGACCTAGGAAGACTTTCCAGGATATCCCATGCGACATTGTGATGACACTTCTCCTAAGTCTACATTATGTTTGTATTTGTGATGTGATTACTATTTCAAAACTGGAAGCATAGTAACCTTTGTGTCATGTGATGTCATGTTCGTATCCTTTTTTAGTTGAGTCATGTTGCCTATGTTTAGACGTTGTTGGTCTTGACCTGAAACCCTTGTTACTATCTCCTAGCACGGGGGGTGAGCCTTTGGGTATCACATGGTTGGGTGGAACGTGCACCTTACTCCGTTGTTTTGGCATTGGCTTATGAGGATAAGACTTTCATGTTGGAGAGCTCGTGGAATTCCAATTGCTACCTTGGTTTCATTTATGTTAGTTGCTCTTGTATTTTATTTACCCCTCATTGTCATCGAGGTGGAAAATTGTAATAAACAATCATGTTATTGAATTACCTCATTCTGGGAATGAGAGATGTAATTGTAATAATATAACTTCTGTCATTGGTAACCATGATGGATCTCATGGTCTTAATGAAAATCTCTTGTATGGAATGTATGTGCTTTAATTAGTTAAGTGAATGTCGTTATGTTTCATTTCATGCATGCTATATTAATTTGTGATTTAATTATCTTTGTCTCGTAACCTTAGGGGATTGTTGGCGTGGGATTGTGATCATACTTTTATTTGTAATTAAACAAAATAAAATAAAATTGTGCATTTGTTTAGTAGTTGCAACTTCCCCTAGGGTTGTGTGGCGGGGGCATTACAAGCTGCAAGAGGTTAGTCCATAAAACACATACACAAAGCTAACTACCATAATTAAACACATAATTCCATCCACATTTCATGCATACTCACATATAAACTATGCAACATGCTACTATATTATAACCATATCTCCATTACTATGATTTAGGTCCAAGGTTGTATAATAAACATGAAAAAGATAACATAGTATATGAGTATTGTCTAAAAGGTATATCTAAAAGTGTCTGAAAGTATGCATAAAAGCAACAAAAAATAGGCTAATAATTGAACCCATCACACATCTCCAAAGATGTGCCACGAAAAGTAATGTATTTTACTTAATTCATCTAATTCTTTCTTGTGCAAGGTGTACAACACAACACCCTTTTCCTAGCACTTTAGATGTTAATTCATATTGGATTTCAAATGTATAATCTTTATTAATGAAAAGTAAGGAGGAATTTATTGAAATTATAGACAAGTAAGTCTAATCTAGTTCATCACATTCCTCATGGACTTCAATTTATACTTAATGAATCATCTAGTTAGATTTAGTTGAGAGAGCTATTTATTTATTTTCTACAATAAGTCTTAAAATTTTCTTTGTGGAAAGTTAATTAATTTATGTATCACTTCAAATATGTCTTATTTTCTATTTATTTAAGTCTAAGTTATACCTTGGAGTAAATCTTACCTATCAATTCACTAAAGTAAATCCTTGTCACTGATTCATTAGAGTTATTTCTTGGTTGGCATGTGCCCATTGAAAATGAGAAAAAGTTCACTAGAAGGTTCAACCTTGTAATCTTTAGAACCAAAATTAGATAGACTAGATTCTATATAATTCTCATGTCCACTAGAGAAAAAGGTATGGCAAAAACTCTCCTTGACCATCTGGAGAAATCCAAGTGGGATGGATCACTCAAATCACAACACATGTATGCACTATAATAGTTATGACTTGAAAGTAATGACCCTTGAACACCTAGAAATTAAATCTATATTAAGACACCCTTAAGGTAGCTTCACATCCATGGGGTTCTTCAAGAGCAATGCTTTGTGAATTTTCAAATTGAATGGCCAAGTATATTATTCTCAAGTATATGGAAGTAGATTATCTTTGGAGGGGATAAATTTGAAAAAAAATGAGAAATCCAAGAAGCTAAGAGATTGAACAAATAGGATCATGTTAGATGTCTTGTTCATGAATCTCAAGACTTTGAAATGCTTTGGAGATCCTAAAGCCAATTTCCTTGAAGTTGCCTAAGACATAAAATTGATTAAAGAAATAGAAAAATAATTTCATTTTGACAAGGTTCTTAATTGATACCAATTCTTAATTCCTTTACTTAAGTGGTCCAAAATTCTACAGAACTATAGTAAAACTTAACCAAATTGTTACGAAAAGAAACACATTTAATGAAGCCATAATATCAATTTCTTATACTTTTGTTAGGACATGTAAAAGTCCTTATAAGATTAAAATAAAATTGAATTTTAAATTTTGAAATCTAATAAATTTTATAAAGATATTAAGATCAATTTATTACTATAATAAACTTTAATCTAAGAAAAACTCAAATTGTTCTCTATCAATCACACTCATACATTCCATTTCATAATTGACAACTTATTAAAAAATATTAATTGCCATATTCTTTGGTCCAGCTATAATATTTTTCCTTAAAAGTAGAAACCACTAAAGACATGCACATATTTATATGTCTATCTTTGATTAATAAAAATTCAAATACAGCTAGGCGAGCATAAAATGTACCTAATTATCTATAAGAGATTGAAATTTGGTTTGTATTTTTTAAGATTATCTCAAATGATTTACATGCATTGCTATTTCGTTTCTAAGTAACTTCTATAGGAAAACTACATAAAGGTCCGAGAGAATTTTCAAAGAATTTTGAGACAATAAAGTCAACAGACATGTGAGCTGGCATTGAGGGTTTCCCTTTTAAAATGAAATCCAATCTGACAACAGCTCATTAATGGATTTGACATATTTGCGAGTAGTGCAGTGAATCCCAATTTAGAAATAACACAACATGACAAAGAGGTTGATATTATTAAGACAGTTTGAGGTTCACATGCATGCATGCAACCTCCGGATTTATTAAAAAATAAGTTTAGATAGAATATAGGAAAGTGTTTGCCTTCTTCACGTATACTGTTCTAACTTTTGTTCTTCTACATACTGCTCTTGATGGCCAGCAGCACAGACTCTTTGTTTCCTGGGTGAGATATATTGATAATGGTAACCAAATTACTTTGACCAAGACCCAAATATGTGTTACTGATCAAAACAGATTACAGAGATGCAATATATTTCAAGCTCCCAGCTTAATGGTCAATAAGAATGGAGTTTGTATTAGTTCTATTTCTTCAAGGCCTTCAATAGATCCAGTGTAAGTGCATGTAATGCGTATGTCTATTTGGGTTTGTGTTGTGGGAATTTTATACCAGATTCTCTGTAATATCATGGATATGATCTGAAGGAAACTGTTTCTTTGTATTATCATGGATGAGTTCTTAAGAAAATGGTTTATATCATGGATAAGTTCAAGAATTTTGTTTCCTGTTATTTTTAGTTTTGTGAGGTATGGTTGAGGCTTGATTTAGTTGATTTTGTAGAGGCCGCAATTAGCAAGGAGGCATTTGATTTTGGTGTTTGAAATGTGCAATTTGCTATTGGATCATGATTTGAATCCAGAGGAAAATTTATCTTTATTTGAGGCCATTTTTTGGTTCATTGCAAAAGCAATTCACTAATAGCGGCATTTTTTCTAAAGTGATTTCTAGAGGCCGATGTTTTCGAATTTGAGGAGGCCTGATTTCTTTTTCACAAAAGAGGCATCTATTTTTCTTGGAGACTGCAGGCGTGCAATTTTCCTGGGGCAATGTGATTTTCTTCCTGCTAGGGGGCACAATTTTCTATTGAATCATGATTGCTATTTGGCAAGGATGTCATGTTTTTTTCTATTGGAAGGTTACGATCTACAGCCATGTTTTTTTCTCATAGGCCTCATTTCTATCTTGGCACCACCCTAGCCATAAACTACTTGAATTTTCCAATGATGCCTCTAGTTTCTTGCTATGAAAAGGGGTCAAGCATGGTAGTTGTATCCATGTATTTATATATATATTTGTGATCTTGTCCATTCTAGGTGAATCAGGTTGCTAAACCACTGCTGCAAGATATCTCTCTTTTGTTGATACTAGTGCATAATACAGTCGTAGTGGTGCGGGCCCTAATTTTTGTGAAATTATTTTTGAGAAAATTAATCCCACATTGGCTACAAGAGGTTATTTTTTTTCCCTTAAATATATTTGCAATGTGATAGCTTGATGTGAGCAAAGGCTCACCTTGGTGCAAGCAAAGGCTCGTGCGTGCATGGGAAAATTGTTCCTCACCAACATAGTTCTAGTCAAGTCTACTTGAATGTTTGAAGGATCTTTAGATCAATTTATGGTGGATTGTGTGTAAAGGTGCCTCTATTTTGCTCAAATTTTTCATATTTTTAGGCTTTTATTTGCATTTATTTGCTTTTGGAAGGATTCATTTGTGGTATTTGGGAGTTTCTATTTGTTGATGATGGCTACTGTCTTTGTATTTTTAGAGATTTATCATAATTGATTATGGGGTTTTCATTGCATCCTGTTGTGATTACGTTGGAAAGGGGAAAATATAAACAATGGAGAGATGGTATCATAAAACATCTCTGATAGCTTCATTTGCTACCACATCTATATAATCCGGTTCCCCTTATTGGTACTGATAATAAGAAATTTGCATGGAACTGCAAAAGGGATCATGTCCTAGAAGTTATTACAATGCATATTGATGATGCCACTTTGGATGTTATTGATCATTTTGAGTGTCCATATACTCTTTGGATTAAAATCTAGGAAATAATGGAGATCCTTATACTCAACCATTCCCAGATGATCTTGTTTTAGATTGTCTTGTGCCTCTTCATGTTTTAGACAGGATACCCTATGATCATGCTACTATGTAGGAGTTTGAAGTGTTGGAATACTTTGAATCTTTAGATGAGGATGACGAGGGTTCTTTAGATGCTCCTTCTTATCCATTAGAAACAATTGATGTACCTTCACCTTCAGTTATTCATTGTGCAGAGTCATTGATTGAGACTCCTATCATTCCTATTATGTAGGACCATTCATTTTGCATTGATGATTCATTGAGCACGTCAAGTGATTCATCACAACATGTATCTCATTGTCTTCCTGATTGGGATTCTTATTTGTCATACATTGGTTCATTGTTCGTAGAATCTCATATTTCAAGTTTGGAGGACACATTTGAGGGTATATCCCTCCTATTTGATGATAGTTTTGGTACAACTACTGTCACCCCATTTTTGTCTTTGGATATTGTTCAGGATCAATTTCCAGTGGTACCTTGTTTGTCACCTTTTTTTGTGATTGGGCATATTCCTGATTGGTTTGTGGCATCATTTCTCAAGGTCTTGGCAACACATGAGTAGATTTCAAAGACACCATCATACATTTTCATGCTTCTTTCTTTCAATTCCTATATAGAATGGGAAGCATACCTACATTTTTATTTGGTTTTGTTTCTTCCAAAAGGTAGACAAGTTGTTTTTCGACAGTGGATCATGCTTTGTCTTTAGGCACTTACCATTTTTGTAGGTGATTACACATTGTGGGGGGGGGCTATATAGTCTCTCTCTTTCCCTCTTATGGGGGGGCTACTGATTGTATATACATGTTGTATGTAGTCCTTGGGGGGTGTGGTTAAGGCCTTCAACCATGCATCATTTTTTTTTTCTCTCTTTTGGAGAGGGGTTTTGTCCCACAGGGTTTTTCTCCTTTTCTCTAGTTGCGAGAGATTTCTTTTTTACATTGTAAATGGGTACCTAACATGGTTGTGTAGTCAAGACCCATACTACATCTTCATTTTCACATAATAATCTCCCTAAGTTGAACTTAAGGGGGGTGTTAGAGTAAATGGTTTTTACTATTTACCTGCTTAAGTTTACTTAGGAAGATTAATTTATTAGTTTTGCATTTAGTTTCTCCGAGGTGGTTTTTCCTTTGTGGGTAGTTTTCCCACCTGACACTTTTCTCATGGCTTTAAAAGCCTATACATTATGTAAATTTATTCATCCTAGTATTTTTCAATCCTATTTGGTGAAATCGTCTATTGTCTCTCTCACTTTTTTTGAAGGTTTTTGTTGCAGTTGGTGATCTTGGGCTTGAACACCATCATCTTCTTTGCTAAGCTCAATTAATTTTGTAATTAAAGATAGTGCTAGATTACAATTCAACATCCTAAATATCCTTCACACATCCTTGGCATAATTAGATTTATAAATGAAAATGTCATTATTTGATTGAAATTCTTCAATGCCTAGAAAATATCTCATTAATCATAAATCTATTATTTCAAACTCTTTGTTCATAGCTAGTTTAAACTTGTCTTAAAGAAAATTTCAAGTAAAGATTAAATGATCTACATATAAATATACAATTAAATGATGACCTTTCTTTTGATCTTTGTATATAATTTAGTCTCACTTTTCCTTTTTATTGAATCCATTTTTGATCATGTATGACTCAATTTTTAACCATACCACACTCTTGGTGCTTGCATAAGACAATAAAGATCTTTGTTCAATCTACATAACTTTCCTATATGTCTTTGCACTCCATAACCTAGTGGTTTCTTCATGGACACTTCTTCCTCTAGAGAAAATTTAGAAATATTGATTTTTCATCCATTTGGTAAATTTTCTAATTATTTTGTGTTGCCATGGTTAAAACTATCTTGATTGTATCAATCCCTACAACTAGTACAAATGTCTCATTGTAGTCAACTCCATGTTGTTGTAAAAAAGAATTTTCTACTAGCCTTTCTTTATACTTTTCAAATTCACTTTTTTTTGTTATACTTAGTCTCTACAAGCACATTTTACTCCCTTACAATATCTACCTACAAGTAGTTCTACTAGTTCCAATGTTTCTTTAATTTCAATGGAATCCATCTCTCATCTATAGCCTTGAACCAATGTTTTCCTTGAATGTTTCCTCAAAATGCATATAATTGTGAGAGAATAAAGAAAATTTTGAATGCAAGTGTATTTTTTCTCTCATTGATCATTCAAAATTATTATTTTATTACCTAAATACCATCCTCCTAGTGAGGTTAGTGTATGATTGTATTCATCATTTACTTCTAATTTGGGAGTAGAATTTCTTATATAGCATGATGGTTCTCCTTGTATAAAATTTTGTTGGGTTGTCGACTCTCTTGAATTGTTCCTTTGATTTTTTTTAGTTGGAGTACCTATTACTTCTTGTGAACTTGGGTGTACACTTTTTTCTTTTAATTCTTCTTCATTTTTAGGTGTTGATATAATTATAATTTATCTATCAATACTTTCAACTCACACTCATTATTCATTGAATTCAACATCTCTAGTCATGATTACCTTCTTGGTAGTAGGAGTGTACAACTTGCAAGCTTTGAATTGCTCACTGTAACCAATAAATATGTATATTCTAATCTCTACCGTCAAATTTATTTTTCTTTTTCTTTAGGAACATAAGAATATACAACACATCTAAAAAATTTATAAATGAGATACACTATGATTCTTACTATTCTAATCTTTTTTGTTGAATCCAATCTTTGATACTCATTGTAGGATATTTGTTAAGATTGTACATGACACATGCTACTACTTCTACATGCAATATTCATTAGGCAAGTGTTTGGTTTCTAACATGCTCCTAGTCATATCTATAATTATTCTATTCTTCCTCTTTGTGATGCTATTTTTTTGTAGTGTGTAGTAGTAATTTATGTCTCTTAATTCCATGATATCTAAAAAATAAATAACTTATTTTATTTTTTTTCACCAACTTTGTTTGACCCAAGTACCTTGATGTATTAGCCATTTTATTTCTTAACCATTTTTTTGAAGGCTTGGGTATGTGTAGGATCATGATAGGCCAAAAAGTGGTGATATGATGGGTATGTGTAGGGTATGTGGCTGACACTTTTTTTTACCCAAAATTGATGAAACAAAAAATGTTTTTAAAGGAGATTCTCATTTTTACCAATATAAATTATGCTTTACTTTGAATTTAATAAATAATTATTATTCATTTTCTATTTGAATTATGACTAAAGTCCTAATTGATAGGTTGATTGAAAACATCTATAGTTTTCAAACGATATCACATTTTTGAATCCAAAATATGCATCACATTCTATGCTTCGCATACTATAGGATTAAAAATAAAATTGAATTTCATGAAGTTTTTACCAAGTTAAGGTGGTCAAACATACGAAGTTTTAATATTTTAAATTAAAAGTTGTAATAAAAATCCATAATTAATTAAATTTACTTGGAAAAAAATAGTAAAACAATATGCATCACATTCGGATATGAGTTCTCTACGTATATCTAAAATATTATAAAAAAATATTATCATTTTATTGTGGTTAGGGTGGTCAGACAAACACCTACTTCTTATTTTTCCCTTGAAATTTAAGTACTAGTACATTAAAATTTCAAATTTTCACCAAATAGTTTTTTAAAAATAAATAAACCTAGCAGTTTAGAAACTACATTCAATTTGCTACATATTCTATTCTTACATATTTTTGAAATAATATAGATAACTTATTCAAATTTTTACATCAAGTTGTCTAACTCTGATTTTTCTGAATTTTTTGCCACTCAAGGGTCTATTTTTTCCATAATGATTTTGCACATACCCGCTTCATACTTTTGTTTGAGAAAATAAATTCATGATTTCCTATTGAAAAATCATCAATGAAATTTAGAAAATAAATACTTCACCCTAATGATGGATTTTTGAATAGGTCCACATAAATCAATTGGACAAGCTTTAACTATGCCCATTCCCTATAAAAGATTCATGTTTGAAAAAAAAATCCTATGTAATTTTATTAAAATACAATCATTTCATGAATTAATTGGACCTTCAATTGGTGGCAATCTTCTCATCATATAAATTTTCTACTCGAAATATTACATTATTAGGTTTGTTAGTATTACAAGTGCTTTTATGGTTTTTTACTAGAAAAACTAGAATATCATGTGTTATAAAGAGTAGAATATTATTTTTTTAGATTAGGAAAACTAGAATATTATTTGTTCACATTATGATTTGTTATAAAGACTTGTCTATGTAATAGAGTGGTTATAGGAAGTCTTCTATAATATAGGAGATGTACATGTCCTATAAAATAGTGTTATGTACTATTGAACAAAGTACAATAAAACATAGTATTATTTATCTAATAGAATTGCAACACTTTTGAAAAATTAGTATTATATTATAACCACTTTACTTAGATACCTAATTTTAGTCCACAAAAAAATATACTTCATTATAAAAATCAAGGAGGGGAAAGTAGAGAATCAATACAAGAAGAGTAACATACAAAATAATCAATTCTTAGAATAACATCTAGAAATGGGTTGATGTGTTTCAAAAAAGACAAGGAACTCAATGTAAGTTAATCCTTCTAATGCCACTATACCAGTTAGATTGCCACAATAGCCAAAAAATTCCAACCTAAAGTGCAATGCTTGGTACTTCATATGAGCTTGTCAATAAGATATGTCTAAAAAGAAAGAGTGATAAATTATTTCTTATAATCTTGGAGGTGTGATGTAGGAGCACCCAAGTGCATATGCAATCTTGCATTGCTAAAAAAATGATTAAATTAGTTTTTTTTTTTTTTCTCTTCATTTGTGTTGTCTTGGTTGTGTCTTCATCGGTGTGCCATGGAAGATGTCAGTGACCATTAATATTTTCACGTATGTTTTGTAACATACCCCATTGTTCTACCCATTGAATTTTACCATGTTTTAACCCACATGTGAACAAATATAGCAATACAAATTTTCTTTTATAATTCAATAATAAGATGAACATTTGGAATAAAAATATTCCACACTTCCACTGCATTCAATAATAAATATGCATATTCAAAATTAATCCCATTTAAAATTTCTATTGCATTTTCATAAAGTGCATTACATAATTTCCAAGTAATGATTATCTATTACATAATCCCATATAATGATAACATTTTACCAGTTTACAACTTCTCAATAAGAATATAGATACACATGTTTACATACATAGATTCCATAAGCTTAATGAAATAAAGATACAAATGGTCCAGATGTCCCTACCTTGGCATACATCATAGATTTCCCTAACATTGGTGCATACATTTTAGATGTCTCCATTAATGGTGCATACATTCTAGTTGTCCCCAATACTAGCGAATAAATCCTCAAATAGCAGTCGCCAACTATATGAGGGAGAGCATCACTCAAGCGCTTTTCTACCAACCAGACTTACTGTGATCCCCCATATATCTACCTAACTGGTAAGATGGCCCTACCCTTCAACGAAGAGATTGTTTTGGTAACCTCATAATCTTGGCCTTCTTGAGCATAGTGTTATTTCCTACATATCTAGAGCTACCATACATTGGCTACAACCTACATGTATGAATTCCTTTCCTAGAATGTAATCATGGATCATAATGAACTGATAGTGTAAACATTCACTACTTACACTAGTTTGGCCAAAGAATTCAACACCCAGTACTTTGAGTGCAAGTTATTCTTCCACCTACTCTTTAGCTCAATTTGGTTTTGACCATAAACATAACATGCATTCACTTTAAGGTGATGACACAATAAAATATCCAACAAGGTTATTCCCTTTCCCATGGACTACCCTGATCCCAAGAATAACCAAGAATTGACAACTAAATAACTAGGTTACACTCTTTCCCATGGATTTCTCTAACCCCATGTATAACCATGTTATATAATAAACTGATTAACTAGAATAAACCCTTTTCCATGGATTACTCTAACCCTAGGTATAACCATGCTAACCATACATGCACACATAATAGTGACCAACTAGGTTACTCACTTTCTCATGGATTATCTAACCCTAGGAATAACCTAATTAACCACCCAGGTAATCATAACATCATAACATTAAATGAACCCATTTCAAGAAGTATGATTAAAACATTAAGTGTCTTCATTTCAGAAGTATGATATCATTAATAAGTGACCTCAATCAAAAGTATAATCTCATCAATAAATGATTCCATTCAAAATTATAATCATCAATTAAATGATCAATCAGATCATATAGGTTAATCCCAACCTATTTGCTTCAATCAAAATAATGCAATAATCAAGTAATCAATCCATACAGATAGTTTAATCCCAAGCTTGGGTTTCAATCAAAACGTATTGCAACCATCAAATGAATAAAGGTTAATTCCAACCCATGGCTTCCAATAATCAGGTGATCATAATTTTTTTATGAAATCTCTATTTTAATATGCATAAAATATTCACATGGTTTACAATGTTCATTACATTTGTATATAAAAGCTATAGGATATTAGCACGAGAGAATTTTATGCTTCTACACCCATAGTTATCTTCACACTATGGCTTTGGGCTATCGAAACGTGAGTCCTCTTTTAGAGTTTTATGAATAGGAATAGACTCTTAGTCAAAAAATAACATAATAAAAAAATACATTTTTCAACCCTAACATTGAATATTGATTTAACAATAAAGTACACACCCCAACCCTAGGGAAGGAATATCTTCCTGCTTTCAAGGAGATATGAGTAATCAATCAATTATAGATTATCAACACAATTTGGATAAAACCACAACTTATCAATAATGACATTTATATAATTCCATCATTCATGTTGTATTACTATCATCATTAACCAAAAAGGTTTACCTAGTATCATAGGCTAACAATTCCAAGATATCACATATTCCATATTTCACTTTTCATTCAACATCCATATAGTCTTAACAAACTAAGTTATATATGTATTCCCAAATTAAAGGGTTTCACCAATTCAAGACTCAACCAAGAATGACACAACATTATCCCAAACTAGGAAATAAATCAAGAATCTCCCAAACTAGGAAATAAACCAAGTTCATAAAAACAAGGCAAGCTTATCACGCTTTCAAAACCAATCTTTTCTAAGAAAAGGAATTTATAAACAAATAACCTTTTAATAATGAAGTAATAGAGGAATAGAAATGAGAATGCTTAGATTTATAGCTCTAACTGATAATGTTGCTTCAAAAATCTAGCCTTCACAATCATGATAGCTACTCCTTACAAAATAACAAAGAAAATGAGCTATTTCTCACCAAAAACTCTCAAATTATGCTTGCATAAAAATACAACAGAATAGCAATGAAGAATTTTGAATGGAAAAAGTGTAACAAATGGTAGAGAGAGAACCTAGATATGTATACTTAAATTTGAGCATTATAATGCTACAAACAAGCTAACAAATCTATCACCTTCCTATTCACATGCATCGAATCAGTCAATTTAAACTCTCAGATTGCAACAATAATAGTTCTCTTATTTCCAAATTCATAGAATGGATGGTTCAACTTCATTCTTGTGACAAAACGACTCTTACTGAGTCAAGGTAGAACAACACATTACTACATGTTTCCTAAATTTAATTTGCAAGTTGACTACCGCCACAAATTTCTTCCATATAAAATTTTCTTTGACTGAGTTTCATGCTTATCATATGGCTTTACTTAGACATGGAACATGTTTAATACTTCTAATGGTTTCCACTTTCTACAAAATTTTGTGCCACCTTCATACTTTTAGAGCCCTTTATTTATGTGCAGTTAAGACTAAGTCAACAATATTGAATCTGTACTCATTTTCCCTTTGTAATGTTTAAACAATATTCACCTTTACTCATACACTTTATTGGTTAGGTATAGTTGACAAAGTCAGCAAGGTGATTAGTACATGCTCTTTGAAAATGGTTTGATACAAAATGCTTTATGCACTAATTAAAAGCTTAGAGATAGTCTCCCATAAGCGCTTCATGTGTGCGTCCTCTATTTAGTTGTTTCATTCATATGGAAATTCTTTAATGTATGTTCTTAACTTTATTTAAAACATTTTTGAATGCTTATCATAACATAATATATATATCATTAATATTTATTATAATCAAATTATAATATATAATTAATATATATATTACATATATAACATTATTTCAATATCTATATTTAAACACACACACACACATATATTCCTTACCTTATTATTGACTTCTTTGATGTATATACAAATATATAGAGATACGACATATTCATGCAAGTCTTAATCAATTCAAGATACTAGAATCACTTTTATATATAAACATGTATATACCCAAGATAGAGACTCAGTCACCAAGAACAAGCAAGAAACCAAAGACCAAAACCAAAGTCATTCAAATCATCCCCAAACTATGACCAAATATTACTTATCTAATTTCATGAGCTAACTCAACTCTACTTGACCAACTAGGGTGTGAGTGTGTGATAGCTCAAATAGGCATAGTTAGGGTTACCAAACCAAGTTATTCTCCTGAGTGATACTCCTCTCTTACCTGAGGGATTGATTCCTTCCTGCTTCCAACTTAGTGCATCACAAAGGTAGTTCTAGTCGTTCACATGAAATTTAATTGCATCATTTAAATCATTTTCATCATCAAAGCATTAAAGTATTCTCATTGCTTGATACATATTCATTCAGTATAAAAACATAATCATACCCTCAAAAGCACTAACATCTTAATACATATTTTCGTATTCCATTCACCTATTAAACATATTAAAGTCATGATTTACATTTATCATCATTTTTACTCAAAAACATAGAGACGAGGTGTAACATATTTCTTCAAGTGTTTCAAAAATATTATGAGATTACTAGCAAATAATTTGATGGATTTGTTATTATTTTCATTTGTTTATCTAGTGATATTGGAATAAATTTATATTCCTATATGAATCCTTTAGATTTTAGTTGAAGATGGAACACCACGTTGAATCCATACAAGTTCACTCATATTTGAATTTATTTTAAAACTTGTTTTAATATCCCTTTGTAAAAAGGATATGCCTCATTTGGTGTTTGCATTCAAGAAATGAAGAGACACAACATTACAAGGGTCGATGATGGAGTGGGGAAACAAGAGGAGTTTATCAATTAATTACATAATTGTAAAATTTGACTGAAATAAAATACCATGACTAGCAGCTCACAATGTGCCTGACCTTATTTGATGTTTCAAAGGTCAAGTATCCTCTAAAAAATTGTGTGGGATTTAAATCTTGTTACCGTTACATTTTGAAGAATCAAGGATCAATTACATTTTTATTGCATGAGACTATTGCAAGGGGTGTCAATTTATTTTGGAGGTGACCATTCAATGTTTGCGGGTGTTTTGAACCCTATAGAAAGGAGGATAAATATAGAAAGGGGGTTCAACTAGTAAATAGGGTAAATAAATAGAAGAATGAATGTCTACAACCAAAGGAGAATACAAGGAGATTGAGAACAAGGGACAATAGGTCAATGTGAAGAATAGTACCAAGTGTTTGATTGCTATAACAAAACATTTGAATACTTAATTGCTACTAGTAAATAAAATTTTGAGTTTGATAATATTAAATCTTTCATATGGATTGTTTATTGCATGATAAAAATTCCCCTTGGCTAATGACCAATGTCTCCTTTGATTTTCTCTCTTTGGTCTAGAACCTGCTTCAGCAAGGAGTGTAAACTTTCTATTTGTACCCTTGTAGCACCATCTTTGTCCTTCACTAGATCATACACATTCACCACATGAGTTATTTGTGACTCAATAGAGTCTATTTGATCCTTTATGTTCTTTGTAGTTTCTAGCCATTTCAAACAAAATTTATATCACTTTAGCATCATCTAAGAATTTTTAATTTTTTTCATGTTCTCTTGCAATTTATTATGTACCTTGACACATTTCTCAGAGGTATTAAGCTTTATTTGTTTGTTATTCACTTGTTCAATCACTTTTTTCTCTACCTACTTCTCTAGATAAGATGAGTGAGCTTTGAAAGACTCCAATATAAGATTAATCTTTTGTGTGGGAGGTAGAGATGGATCTCATTTTTCCCTAGGCAATTCATCTTGAATTGTCTTTATTGGTTCTTCCAACAACTCAACACCCTCAACTTTTTGTTGAAGAATCTCTTGCCTTGCAGTGGATTGCAGTATATCTCCTAGTTGTAACTTGTGAAGAGGAGATATGTTGGACAAGTTAACTTTTCCATCAAGAACTGGAAGTTGAAAAAATTGTGGAGTAAGGTCACTAGTTAAATTTGTATTGTTTTCCAAAACTCGTTGATTAAATCTATAGGAGAGGATGAGGAAGATGTTTCCTATCCTTTCTCAAAATTCTCCCCTATACCACTATTTATTTGTTCCTCTTGTAGATCAAGGTTACCCTATTGCTTTACATTTTTTAGAGGACTACAATGCAAAACATTATAATGAGGAGATGTATTTCCTTCATCTTGTGAAACTTTTTCTTCTTGCTCAGGTCTTTTAGATTCTATTGATCAATGTTACGTAGAGGATATACTATAATGTGGGGTGGAGACATGTGGTTTCTCCACATTGTCAGCTTCTTTCACTTCTTCAATAATTTTATTTGTTACTTATTCAGTCTCCTTCTATGTCATATCTCTGTCCTCCCTCTCCATGCTCATAAGGAAATCTACCCTATGCCTTTTCCTTAGCTCCTAAGCTTGTATTTGAGATATTTTATCTTTCTCCTCTTGAGAAATAGAAGATCTATCTCTTTTAAGATCTTTTTGTCTTAGCTATTCATCCATTTATATGTATTTTTCTCTCTTCTGCCTTAGATCCTAAGAAAGACTCTCTAGAACATTTTCAATAATATTAATACTTAGACACACATTATATTTGACCATGGACATCATAATTTCCTTCTGGTCAATAGGAGGGATATATGGATGAAGTTTTTTTGTTTCCTTTAGCATACCATGATGCACAATCCTATTGAAGATTGCCTCTAATTGGAGAGGCTCATGTGGAGGTTCCATCAAATAAGTTTTCTTAGTTTTATTTTCTTTCTTCTTTAGTTTAAAGGTGCCTTCCTCTCCTTCTCCTTACTCTTCAATCTCCACTATTTGTTCACCTTATTCCTTTTGGCAAGATGTTTAGGCCTTGAATGCTTCTTCTCTATACTTTCATTTGTGCCAAGGTTTTAGATGCAACTCTTCTTCTAGTAGAAGTAAATTGTGTAGATCTAGAGGCCTACAGGGCATGTGTAACTACATATGTGGACCTACTAGTCCTTCTAGGTCCTCTGGCAACTAGCGAATGAATAGGATTAGGTTGGGGAGCATTCACAAGGGTTTTTGATGTAGATTTTGGTGGAATACCCTATTTCTTGTGCAATTCATCTCTATGTTTGTTAATATGAACCTCTATACTTCTTTTATGCAATTATTTCATCATTAGCTCCAAATATTTCTCATGTTGTGTCCTTGGATTTGCTAAGAAGAATATCAACATAAGTTTGTATCTCCTATGTAGAGACCTCATAAGGAAATCTTGGAATCCAAGATATCCTTGGCTCTATAGCCTCCATGTAAGTATAATATTTATCTACCAAAAAGGTGATTTTTTCTTTGTATCTCAGTACAATGCTGAAGGGGACTCTTTCTCTAGCTTGCATGCTAGTTTGTTGGGTTTTGAAAAAACCCAAGTACATTGTGCTATAGATATAATTATCATCAAAACATCTCATATGATTTTTTAATTTGTGTAGGAAAAAAAATTGGTTGTTGCTAGACCTTACCCTTAAAACCAAGAAATTCATTCACAAAGTAAAATGTAAGGAAAATGATAAGGGTACCATATCTGAAGTTGTAGCCTATTTCCTTTGTTCTCTTCATATTTTTCATCAGCTACTCTCTCATGACCTCATAGAGGTCAAAGTGTTTTCCTTCCTTTACCATTTGGTAAGTAGTGTGAATTGAAGTAGCAATGGAGGATCCCTCTCTATTTATGAAATAAAACTTATAAAAAATACCCATTGTTGCATATTGGAACCCTTGATTGGTTATTTCATTCATCCATGGTCCTTTTGTCAAAATTTTCCCCACTCAGTTATGTAACCTATCATTTTTTATAGCCTTAATTGTTGAAACTAGTCTAGTTGAACTCAAACTAGTAACAACCCTAATTGCTTCCTTAGTGATCCTATTGGGCTTATCAAGATATATAAACTCATCATGAATTATACTCAAAATATACCTCACCCATTCATGTTCATTGCAAAACTCAAAGTAATCAGATTCCATGTATCTAGTCGTTTAGCTCCCACATTTTCATATTCTAGTTTGTAGTTGTCATCATATCCAAGAGTTTATCTCTAATCTCAAAATTCACATGATTGATCTCATTTAGTGTGACATGGATATATATCCTGACATCTTTTTTGTATACAACATCTATAAAAATCAATGAGAATGCTCCTCCTTGTCAATCTTCATGACCTTAAAAGGATATTTATTATATTCCAGCCTTGGTTTCTCAATAATATTCACTAAGGAGTCACCATCTCAATCTTCTTTAAACTCAAAAACTAGGGTTTTAAAAAATAGTACAATTTTGAAAAATACCTTTATTTTCAATCATTAAGGTTTCACCTTCATCTCAATTCTTGTCAAGCTTGCTATGTCTTTTGAATGCCTTCTTCTCTTCTCAATTCTAGATGTAAATACTTTGATTTTGAATGAGATTAAATCATGAAAATGAAGCATAAGTAACTTACACTTTCTCTAACTTTTAACAATTAATGCACCTTTCCCTATTAATTAAACTATTTTCAGAGTTCGCTATAGCTCCAAAAAGACCCAAATTCATTATGTAATCCTCCACATGTCATGTTTTTACTCCAAAAATTTAGTGGATTAAAAATTTCTTACCAGATTATTATCCTCTCCAATTGTATGCCAAAAAATCTTTGTGTTTGGATTCCATTTGTAGAATTTCTAAAATTATTCAAAGGAAAATAGATATGTAATGGTCAACTCCTCTTAACATTATTCCTTCTCTTAATAAACTACATATGAAGTCTTTTGCACTAGATAGAAGCAAAAATTCTTCCTTCTCATTATTTTTCTCTAATTTTTTTCTCCATATATTTTCCATTTCCTTCTTTTATTGAGTTATATTTTCCTCTATCTTCCTATGTTGGACAAGTGGTTTAATAGAATCACTCTTGTAGAATCTTACTTTATCCCCAAATTTATTACACTTGTAGCTGACATAATTATATTCTAGAGCCATACCATTTCTCGTTACTTTAGTTCTACAATAAACAACCCTATGACTGAACTTATTGCATGCATAGTAGTAACCATAAAAGGAATGAGAGAACATATCATCATGTCTTGGAGACGCGAATGAGTTCTTGATCATGTAATCATTTCTTCTTGCCTTAGTTCTATAATCGATAGCCTTATGTCCAAACTTATTGCAAGAGTAACAATAACAATGAAAGGATTGAGAGAACTTAGGAGTAGCAACCTATCTAGGAGGATATCCCTTGAAGATATTCTTTAGATCATTGAATTTTATGAAGTCGTCATTCAAATCCTAATCATCATCTCCAACCTTCTTAGAGTCTTCAATATAGGAATCTTTCTTTCTCATTTCAAACATTCCTTTAGGTAATATCTATTTTTGAGTTCTGATATTTTTCAAATCTAGTGCCACCCTTATTCTTTAGAGGTCTTTCACTACTGGTTATCTCATCAAGGATGTTGGTTCTTTTATTGAGTTTTAGACCTTTTTCTATTTGATCCTTTACTTTCTCCAATTATTTCCTAAGAGAGACAATTTATTCTTCAATTTTGAAGCATTCAATAGATTCAAAGGAAATATGCATCCAACCAAGATAATTTCCACATAACCCGAATAGAGAAATCTAAGCAAACAATTATTCATAACCCATATGAAAAAGAATAGAAAACATACTATCAAAGATAACACAAGATATACCTTGGGAAAACCCTCAAGCGGGAAAAACCCAAACTCCAAAAGAATCCATCACTCATGTATTATTCAGAAATAAACATTACAATACATTTTCAAAGCTCTCCCTAAATACCTTTGAAACATAAATCCCTCTACAAGCACTCCATGTGAACAAGCATGTAACCACACATCCCATTTCATGCTTCTCACAAATGATAACAAGAGATACTCTTAACCCCTTATCAAAATAGGCAAGACAACTTACCAACCTTAGACAACTACCCATATGTTTTCTTTTATAGAAACAAGCTCACACAAAAACACCAAGTGGTATTTACATAAAACCATGTGACTAATACCATGAGCTTACAAAACTAGTAACCCCTCATTTAATATTGGTACTAAGTTTTCTCAATATTAAATATTATTCCCATGTGAAACCCCACATTAAATATTTAATCCAATGTTACATACAACACATAAAGAGGACCTAAGAATGCTAAAATCATTTGGTTCATACATCCCTAGATTCCCTAGGTGCACCACATAATAAATAAATAGATATTATTTTATAATATTATGCAAGTTGGAAAACACACATTTTCATAACCTTCTCCCACTTGTATAAAAAGCATAAGGGATAAGCAAGTAAACTCACACATAAACAAGGGACCAATCCCTATAGCTACATATACCATCAAGGAATCAAACTGTTCCATGTGCTCCATCAAGATACACTTGTAACAAGAATCAAGGTGATTGCCACCTCAAGGATGAATGCTCTCATCATCCATCATGCCTATGCACAAAGATAAGAAGCCATCCAGAGAGATGTCACACTATCTATCTCAAAGAAGCACATGTCTTGCCTCCAACCAATATCCCAATACACAAACACTCAATCCAAAGGTAACAAGTATGTATCAATAGTTGTTAAGGCATAATCACCATAGCTAAAAATAGCACCCAAAAAATGCTAACACATCCAGCTATCCATACCTCAAAGGTATACAAATAATAACAAGTGAAGCTCATGCCATCAACATATACAACCATTAACATGAAAACACAAGCTCTCTAAGTGCCAAAATTGTCAATAATAAACATACACATCTAGGAACTTCCACTAAATAGGTAATGTCAAATCTGAAAATGATTAAGGCATCCAAGATTCACTTATAGAAACACATAGAAGTGTAACCAACATCATGTAGTACAAAGGAACGTCCACAAGGATACAAATCCTACTAATATATTGCAATACATTTCTCACCACAAGTCTCCATAGCTCTCCCATGTTCTTCACACCCAAAGAAGGAAAGAGATAAAGGAATCTTCATGTCATCACCCAAAAACCAAGTGACAACACATGAACACAAGCCTAGTGATCATCATATCTCCACACAAAGATCTTGAAATCAATGTCATGTGAATACAAACATCCAAGAAGTAGAACAAGACTAAAGAGAGAACATGCAAATTAAAACTTGTAGCATGTCCTTCTACACACACCTCTAAATACTAAGCTAACATGATAAGTATAATATACTCCATAAAATCCCAAAGAAAATATTACTATCCAAATATATCCATAACCAAGATGCATGCATCTCAAACCAAAGGAATACCAAACCCACTGCATTCCCAAACTAAGGAAATAATCCCAATAACATCTCCTAAACTCAAAATCAATGCACTAAAAATGCATGAGGAGATAAGCATGCCTATAGTCCTCAAATGAACCCTCTAGAACCAAATATCCATAGTTCAAGGTCCATATGCATGAGAAGACAAAGCATAAACATAATACGCCTAAAAGGAATAATTAGTAATACCTCTCAAGTGATAATCTGTTGAGTAGACCAAGAGTGGGGAATGAGAATACTTGTCCAAGATATCCAATTCATCAAAATCATCTAAGATCAATCTACTCATAGGTTCATGTTGAATTCATGCCCAACCAAGGTGTAGGCTCCTTAGAAATCCAACTAAAACCTTATCAATGAGAAACTATCTCAACACATGTCTCTAATCACAATAAATCTCCTAGCCTCACCTATGCCTCAAATTATCCACGAGTACCTATAACCAATCAATCCATGGAAAAATCAATAAAGCATCATCATGAAGCTCTCAAGAAAATGATCAATGTACCCAATACCAAGAGTGTTGGTCTTTTCATTGCACCGAAAGGTTGACCTTGATGAGCCTTAAATATGCTCCTAGTTTGAAATTTTGATACTCTTACTTTTGTTATTAATAATTGTTTAAACCTGTTGATTAAATACTTTTCAGGTGGTATCCTGTAACAACGAATTCTATATTCCTATAGCTTGACAACTTCATTAATTACCTTTTTGACCTCCCGCATGGTTGATGTATGCTTATGATTTTGGATAATGGAATAGGATTAACGTGTGATTAATGAATGGATGTCGTGTCACTTGTGTGTATGCTTTCCTTCGCCTCTGTCACTTATTGCAGGTTGTTGGAGGGAGCAGAAGCTAATCAAGCGCAAAGAATCTCGGCTCCATTGAAGAAGTTGTTCCAATAATAACTTTTTGGCCGAATCTTTGGGAAGGAGTTTTAACAGTCCTTTGATCTAGGGAGTGTGTAATGCTATATTCTCTCTAGGTTGCGTCGAGCAGATAGAATTTCATTTATGAATATATGTTCTACGGATTCAAAATGTATTTATGATCACGACTCCCTCTGTTATTTAGTTAGTTGTCTTTTTCATTTAAATAACCATTCCTCCTGCATGAGTGAATGAGGATGAAACAGTATGTGTTAAAATTAAGTTGAATAAGCAATAGAGTTATGTGTTAAGTTTTATTTTCAAATAGAGTAATCAATGTATCCTGGTTCTAAATATAAATAAAATTCGATGAAGCTTTGAGTCAACTTCTTGTGTAATCTAGTTGATGCTTGCTAAGGGGGCCCACTTAGTAAGTATTTTGTAGCAAGTTGTTGTAGTTAACTGTTCATTTCATGTTGATTACTAGTTAGAATCTATTTCTGTAGATTTCAACACAAACTCAACCTTGTATTGTTCCTGTAGCATCGGGAATCCATCCCTGTGTCTGTTCCTGCAGCATAAGGCCAGTTCACAGTTTGTCTTTTAATAATAGCTGCTATGATTTCTATTTTAGCCAAGTTGTGTCTAAGTTAAAAATCTTTGCGTTGCATTTCTTTTAAGCATTTGTTTTCTATAGATGGTGACTGGAAACTAGTTCTTAGTGCACATACCGTACTGCTCCATTTCAAGTATACGTTCCCTAGTTCGATAAAGTAAATGAACAGCCATGAAAAGATGTGAGTCACTTGTTGGAATGTCTAATTCCCAGGTTTAGTTCAGCTGTGACTTTTATATCCTTTTGTGGGCGTAACCATTTTTGGTGCCGTTGCCAGGGATGGTGTCAATCTAAGAACCTGCTATAGTCATTACTAGCAGTAGTTTAGTTAGTTTTTCAAAATATTTTAAAATACCATTCCTTGTCATTGCATGCATAGAAGGAGAGACGCTCAGGGAAGATTTCTCCCCAACCTGCCATTCATTACCAAGAAAACTGAACCAGCTTATAGCCTATTTGAGGATGAAGGAGACTTAGATACTGACCCATTTGCTGAAGATATGTGTGCTGACTTGCTATTCGGCCCATTTGACAAAGAACCTGAAGAAAATCCATTTGCTCCTATACTTGGTTAGGTGAACATGGCATGTAATCCACCGAATCGACCTCTTGCTTTTGAATTCCCTATTACTCCCCAACAAAACAATGAAAACCTTAAGAATATTCCTTCTTCTTTACTTCCTAAGTTCTATGGCTTAGTCATAGAAGACCCATAGACCTTCTTGTTCGAGTTTGATATCCTCTATCGCAGTTATAACTATACTTCAGATGCTCACAAACTAAAATTGTTCCCTGCTACCTTGAAGGAGGGAGCTCTCATATGGTTCATGAGTCTGGGAAGGGGTGTTGTCGATAGTTGGCCAGCCATGCAAACAAAATTTCTTGAGAAATACAAGGAATACTATAAGAGTGGTAGTAAAGGTGATGACATATTTTGAATTCAACAGAAGGAAGATGAAAGTCTAGAGGATTATATATCAAGATTCCTATTTTCTCTAAAAAAGAATTCAGACCATACTATTAATGAGGAATCTCAGAAATTACTTTTTCTAAGGGGAATCAATGATACCTGCATAGATGCCTTGGACCTGATGGGAGGCGGTGACATCACTCAAGCATCTTGGGATGATCTCATGAATATATGTCTCAATTACTCCAGAGCAAATGTGAAGAAGGGTAGAGGTTATCAAGCTACAATGGGAAAGTCTTCTTCCAGTGGAGTTTCACGGATGGAGATAACAAATTTGCTATATGATTTCAAGCAGGATATCATTAAAAAATATGGCTACACAATTGGACACTATGCAAGCTAGGAAGAAACATGAGGAAGTTGAAGCAATTTTGGCCGAGTTATGTCCACATTGCAGACAGAAGAAATGTGACTGCAGATGCAAGATGGTGGCTAATTTGGAAGCTAAACAATTACCTACTGACTTTAAGCCAATAAAATGTGATGATAATCAAGTGTTCTTTGTTGCACAAAGAAGACCATGGGCTCAAGACAAGGTATGCCTCAAGACCCTTTGACTTTTGGTAATCCTTATTCTAGCTATAATAACCAATGGCAACCTACGTATGGACCACCACCACCTTGGAATGCATCTCAGCCACCTTGGCCTAACTATCAGACCCCTGAATGGCAATCTCCTCAAGGAGGTTGGCAGTAGCCACAAGGACAATGGACTCCACCTCCAGGTAATTGGCAACAAAATCCTCAATGGAGAGGTTCTCAGCAATGGCAGAACCAGTCCCCTGGGTTCCTGCAGCTTCCACAACCACAACCTCAAGCCCTCATGCCACCTCCTGCAACAACTGCCACAAATATTGGCCCTCCAAAAAAAATTCCTATGCCTACTTAGCCATTGCCAAATCCCAATAATAAGCAACAGCAGTAGCCACAATAGCCCATGTATTTTGCTGAAGCCAACCAATATCTAGCTTATGCCTTAAACATTAATGATATCCATTTGAGGTCTGCAACCACTCTTCCTACTCCACAACCACCTCTAATTACTAAGATACCAGATTCTTCCCCTAAAGAACCTAGTGCACCTATTGATCCTACTGAGTATATGCCTATAACTGATACGGTTTCTAAGGAGCTTGTTTTGCAAAGTCAAGAAAAACCACCTTTTCCTCAGAGGTTACAAAGTACGACACCTAAATCCATGGAAGAACCCACTTTTGACATTCTGGATCAGCTAAAGAATGTACAAATTCAAATTCCTTTATGTCAGGTCATTAAAGATGTTCCAATTTATGGAAAAACCATTAAAGAGGCCTATTTGAATAAACCTGTATGAAAGAAAAATGATCCCCGAACAATTCATGTCTTAGGAAAATTGGTTGATATAATGTTGAGAAATGTAGTCATTCCAAAGTACACTGACCCTGGAAGTCCTGTAGTGCAAATACATATAAATGGCCAAATTGTAAGTAATGTTTTGATTAACCTTGGTGCTGCTATCAATGTCATGACCAAGCACACTATGGACTATTTGAACATCCTAAATATTCGGTCTACACCTACAGTCCTGTAGCTTGCTGATAGCTCCACCATCAAACCTAATGGACTGGTGGAAGATGTAATTGTCACTCTTGAATCTTGAGAGTATTCAGCCGATTTTACAATATTATCTACTAAGGCAACTTTAGGAGGATATCCTGTTATCCTAGGTAGACCATGGTTAGCAACTGTTGATATTTTTATAAGATGTCATTCTGGAGATATGACTATTTCTGATGGACAATCCACAAAAAAATTGGCTTTGTATCCGCCTGCTAGACCTCAACCAGATTTGTCCCAACCTGTTTGGCCAGATGTGGGGGAAGAAACTGAAGAAGCCAATTCATTGGTTCAATTAATGATGCTTCAAACTAATCCATTCTCACAACTTCAGAATGAGGATGCCTTGCTTTTTCAAATTCTGCAGTCTAATTCTGATACAGGAAGTTCATCTGATCCAAATAACAATCATCTACAATATTTCCTGTAGCAACTAAATTCTGAGAGTTTGCTGCCTAAACTTCCTGCAATTTTTCATAACTTGCTTCCATAAGAGGTACACACCTCACCTGTAGATTCTATGAGTGATCTCACTAAGCAGATAGAATTGTCTCGAGGTCACTGTTTGAATATCAATAGCAAGATGTCACAATCTCAACAGGCTCTCCTACTCAAAATGTTGCAAGATCAGCATAAAGCTTTTGCATGGGAATATAGGAACATGAAGGGAATAGATCCTCGAATTTGTACTCATAGGATCTATATCAAAGAAGACTGTTTACTAGTTAGGCAGCCTCAAAGAAGAATAAATCCAAGACTTAGAGAAATAGTAAAGAATGAGCTTCAAAAGTTGCTTGATGTTGGTTTTATCTACCCAATCTCTGACAGTCAGTGGGTCTCTCAATTAGTTATTGTCCCTAAGAAAGGTGGAAAATGGAGAGTGTGTGTAGATTATAGAGAGTTGAATACTGCCACTAAAAAATATCACTTTCCACTGTCATTTGTAGACCAAGTGCTAGACTCACTGTCTGGTAAGAGCTATTTCTCCTTCTTGGATGGCTATAGTGGATACAATCAGATAAAAATTGCCCCTGAAGATCAATTTAAGACCACTTTTACCTATCCATAGGGAACATTTGCTTACTCAGTCTTTCCTTTTGGTCTATGCAATGTGCCAGCAACATTTCAAAGAGCAGTAATTAGTATTTTTGCTAATATATCTCATGACTGTATGAAAATTTATATGGATGACTTCACTACCTATGGGGTTATATTTGAAGAAGCACTGTCAAATTTAGAAAAAGTATTGGAAAGGTGCAGAGAGCAAAATTTGTCTCTGAATAGTGAAAAGTACTTTATGATGATGCAAGAAGGTATTGTTCTAGGCCATCATCTCTCCAAGGATGGAATCCAGGTTGACCCTGCTAAAATTGAAGTTATTATGAATTTAAAAACTCCTACAAAACAAAAGGATGTCAGAAGCTTCCTTGGCCATGCAGGTTATTATAGAAGGTTTATAAAATATTTCAGCAAAATTGCTAGTCCACTATATATGCCTTATTAACTAAGGATTCTGCATTCGATTGGATAGAGGCCTGTGAAAAATCTTTCCTACAGCTAAAGGACTTGCTTACTAAAGCCCCTATTCTTCAAGGTCCAAAATGGACTCTGCCTTTCCACATACATGAAGATGCTTCTGATTTTGGCATAGGGGCAGTCTTAGCCCAAAAAGAAAATTCAATTGAGCATGCTATCTATTTTATCAGCAAAAACCTTCAAAGTCCTGAGCTAAATTACACTGTCACAGAGAAGGAGTTGCTAGCAGTAGTGTATGCTTTGAATAAATTTAAGCATTCTATCACAGGTTATCAGATATTTGTTCACTCTGACCATGCAGCAATCAAGTATCTGATGAACAAGCCTGCCATCTCTGGTAGGTTGGCAAGATGGCTCCTATTGTTGCAAGAGTTTGACATTACAATCATTGATAAACCAGGAAGAGCTAATGTTGTGGCTGATTTTTTATCAAGGCTTCAAACAACTGCACCTGTTGAACAAGAAGTCATTGATGATAGGTTCCCTGATGAACACATGTTTACCATTACTGCACACACTCTATGGTATGCAGACATTGCCAATTATCTAGCAACTAGCATAATACTAGCTCACTTCTCCCCAAAAGAAAAGAAACTATTAATTGAGAAAAGTTTTAACTTTTCATGGATTGCAAATTATCTGTTTTACATAGGCCCTGATCAAGTCATGCGAAGATGTGTAAGAGAAGATGAGACTTATGATATCTTGCATGCTTTCCATGATGAACCATGTGGGGGACATTTTACAGCCAAGAGAACATCAATGAAGGTTCTTACAACAAGATATTATTGGCCAACATTACACAAGGATGTTGTAGCTTATACAAGGAAATGTGACAGATGCCAACATATGGGAAGACCAACCAGGTCAGATGAAATGCCACTGTATCCACAGGTAATAGTCACCCCCTTTGATAAATGCGAAATAGATTTTGTTGGACCAATTGATCCACCATCAAATGGTAAGTCATACATTCTGGTTTGCACGGATTATGTAACAAAGTGGGTTGAAGTAAAGGCAATGACTCATGCTCGTGATAACAAGGTTGCTGAATTTTTGTATGAGCAAATTTTCACTAGATTTGGAGTTCCCAGAGAGCTTGTAACTGATCAGGGAGCTCAGTTCACATCCAATTTGATCACTGCACTAATGAATGACTATAAAATCAAGCATAGAAAGTCCAGCCCCTATCACCCTCAAGACAATGGTCAGGCAGAGGTTACAAACAGGGAAATTGAGGCAATCCTAACAAAGATAGTGCAGATCCATAGGAAAGATTGGAGCAGTAGACTTCCTGAAGCAGTCTAGGCCTATAGAACTGCATGGAAGACAACAACTGGGTTTACACCTTTTGAACTACTTTATGGGAAAACAACCATGTTGCCCATTGAATTTGAGCATAAAACTTTGAGGACAGCTCTTGAACTCAATATAGACATTTCTAAAGCATAGAAGGAACGTCTCCTGCAGTTTAATGCCTTGGATGAAATGAGAAAAGCTGCCCTGCAGCATACAGAAGCAGTCCAACAATAAAGGAAGAAATGGCATGATCAACACATCAAAACCAAGCAATTCTCTACTGGTGATTTGGCTCTATTATATGATTCTAGATGTCAAGAAAACCAAGGTAAGCTCACAACCTGTTGGCTTGGTCCCTATGAAGTTGAGAATGTGTTTGACAACAGATCAGTACAGCTGGCCACAATTGATCCAGTCTGTTTCAAATTGTTAGTTAATGGACACCGACTGCAGTTATATCATAAGCCGACATCAAAGGAAGAGTTCCTGAAAAATTTTGTTTCGACTGGTCTTCCTGCAGCAAAAGGCTTAGGCCTTTTTCCTGTAGCTTCTCTTTAAGTATTACGTTGACCACCCATAATAAAGTTTTCTTTTTAAAGAAAACCACTTTTCTCCGTTCTCTTTCATCCATCACATCATTCATTCCTTTATTTGCCACGTCATTCATATTGTCACTCCACCTCATTCATGCATTCAATCTCTTAGCTATCATTTCATGACACGCTGTTGTCCTTTACGGCATGCCCGAGAACTAAATTCAAGGTACACAAAATCTTTTCATTATCGCATAATTTATTCTTTCTATTTATTCATTAATTGTAATGTATATGTCAGCCATAATTGCATGCTTCAAACTTATCACCCTGCACATGTGAGGACACATGTCGAATGCTAAGTAGGGGGTGGGGGTATTCTAATTTGAAATTTTCTTGTGCCAAATTTACGTTTGCCAAAATAGTTATGTTCTTGTACTTTCTAAAGTATGATTGCGAAGCCATATCCTAAGAATAAGCTAACTACTTAGTTTAAGTAGTTATTAAAATTATTTTATGCAAATGTCTAGTTGTTATTCTTGGTAAGGAAAAGGAAGTGCAGTAAGGAAGAAGAGTCTTTTGCAACCTTTCAGCATCAGTCTGAGTTTTTGTTTTAAGGGTTTTTGATCATGGGTGGCCAGCTAGTGAGGCACGAGCCTGTGGCTCATGAGGCATTGACATAGGATCCTCAGTTAATGCAAGCATTCACCAATTGTGGATGGTTAAATTATTTCTTGAGAATTGATTCTTTTGATGAAGAGGCTGCAGATGAATTCTTAAGAACATTTTCAAAAAATGAGGCTATGGTATGGGGCTTAGCAGTGGCTGTGACAGAGGAAAGAATTGCAGAAGTTACTGGATTACTGACAGTTGGTGAAAATTTCCCTATTGGAAGGGATGCTATCTCTGCTAGGGCAGAGTTTATCCTACCAGCTGATGGGCCTTTGGAAATCTCAAAGCAAGGGTGCAAAAGAATGTCCCTACCTTATCCATACTCTGAATACGCTATCTTTATTATTAGGTATTTAACTTGTGAAGGGCGCTTCTCTTACCTACATTCATATTATTTCAAATTGTTAAGTCACATGAGACATGGACTGGTAGTGAATGTTTTGAATTTCTTGTTAAACATTTTGCAAAATAGTGCACATGAAACCCAAAAGGGTAAAGGAAACTCTGTCACACATCATGCCCTAATAAAAATTTTGATTGAGTGATCTTTAAGGAATGTTTCACCTCTTTCTTGGAATGAGTTTGTTGCCTGAAAAGGTCTTCAACCGCTTGAACCCCCTAGGGCACTACCTGCGCAGCCTAGAAGAAAGAAAATGAGAATAGAGTCCACAAGTACAGAAACAGAGCAAGAATCTGCTGCTCCTGCAGCGCCCAGTCCTACAGCTTCTATACCAATGTCCTTTACCGGTGTGCAAACAAGGTCTACCGCTAGGGGAGAACAAGGAAAGACAATTGTAAGTGAGTCATCTGGGGTAGGGCAGACTCTTGAGTCAGACCCACATACTCAAAGACAAAAAACTTTTTGTCTCATCCTCTCTTGCGGGGTCTTCGCCTGTCTCTGTCTCTCCTGCAACAACACCCATTAATACTCCAATATCTTCTTCCCCTGTCGAGTCTGGATTCTCATGACTAGCTAGGAAGAGGACTGTAAAGGAAGCATCCTTTGCTACTACCCCTTATGCAAAATTACCAAGAAGGAGTTCATTGAGAAAATAGTCTAAGCCTGCTACAACCTCCATTCAAATAGAAACTGTCATAATATTGGAGGACTCTACTGAATCAGGTCATGATAACTCCCTGGGTATGTCTGCAAATGTTCCACAAAGCTCCTCTGCTATTCCTGAGGCAACACAACCAGTAATGTTGATGAGGGGAAAATGCTGAGTCTGGACAACTTAGCTTGTGCGGCTAAGAAAATTTCTGAGAAAGAATAATCTTCTCCCATGCAGCAATAGGGCATCATCCTGTAGCAAGAAGATTTTGTCATACAGCAAGAAGAAGGTGTACTTGAACTACATGAAATACCCTATGATAATCCATTGCCCACTAAAGTTTGCACAGATTTAGTTGTGTACAAAAGCACTCTACTGATTGCATACTTGGAATTTCTGAAAGTTAATTGGAAGCTTGTGTCATTCCAGACTTTATGTTTTCACCATCTCGCCAAAACTGAAGTCCAACAAAGTTTATGGGATGAGGAAAAGAAAAAGCTACAAAGGGAAATTGAAAAGAAAAAGCAAGAAATTCACCATATGCAGAAGAAAATGGATGAAATGATGGAAATAACTGGAAAAATAATGGAGTGTAGGCTGCCACCCAAAGTATATGCAATGTGCCTCAAGGAACAATTTCTTTGGTTCAAACTAATGAGGATCTCCAGAAATTTGGATCCCGATATTGAAACAGCCAAGGAATTCTATGATGCCTATGAAGTGGCCCCTAATTGGTTGAAAAACTCCATGTGTGAACTTTATTTACATGGTTATTTAATTCTTGCAGAAACTGAATGGAACCCACTCCTTTATATAGGTGATATCCATCTAAGAGCACTTATGTCTTGGGCTGCAAATGAGGTCAATTATGGGAGACAATTGGAAACATATGAAGAAGCAGAAAGAGATGAACCTATTCTTCTAAGAGCTGAGAGTTCAGACCCACACACAGTTTTAAGAACCTGGCTTAAAGTTACTTATGGATAAAATTACCCTCAGGAAAGAGAGAAAATTTTTGACATCAGACAACAGGTATACAATGAATTCAAAGACAAAAATATATATTTTGGAAACTCGCCTCTTCCAGGATTGAGGCAAGGTGGGAGAAATTGATGGTTGGTTTAAGAAAAACAGAGCCTCACAACCCTTTGAACTTCACAATAGCACTCAGGAGAACAGAAAGGTACATGCAACTGGGTTTGCAAAGCAGATTTTAATTATGGATGCCACTGACCTTCTAGCCCCCAGTTTTAATATGGCTGCTCTATCCCTACCAAGCCAAGGAAATCAATGAAGAAATAGAAAACCGCAGATTTGAAATATGGGAGTTTACCCGAGGTTTTTACTACAAGTTTGGAACTTCGCTATAGGGTCATGCTTCTCCAAAAAATTTTAGGGAAATAACAAGGAAAGTCAATGTTGGAGGACCAACATTACGATAGGTAGGGGGCAGAATGATGATCCTTAAATATGCTCATAGTTTGAACTTTGATACTCTTACTTTTGTTATTAATAATTGTTTAAACCTGTTGATTAAAGACTTTTCGGGTGGTATCCTATAGCAATGAATTCTATATTCCTGTAGCTTGACAACTTCATTAATTACCTTTTTGACCTCCTGCATGGCTGATGTATGCTTATGATTTTGGATAATGGAATAGAATTAATGTGTGATTAATGAATGGATGTCGTGTCACTTGTGTGTATGCTTTCCTTCGCCTCTGTCACTTATTGCAAGTTGTTGGAGGGAGCAGAAGCTGATCAAGTGCAAAGAATCTCGGCTCCATTGAAGAAGTTGTTCCAGTAATAACTCTTTGGCCGAATATTTGGGAAGGAGTTTTAATGGTCCTTTGATCTAGGGAGTGTGTAATGCTATGTTCTCTATGGGTTGCGTCGAGCATATAGACTGTCATTTATGAATATCTGTTCCACAGATTCAAAATGTATTTATGATCATGACTCCCTCTGTTAGTTAGTTAGTTGTCTTTTTCATTTAAATAACCATTCCTCCTACGTGAGTGAACGAGGATGAAACTATATGTGTTAAAATTAAGTTGAATAAGCAATAGAGTTTTGTGTTAAGTTTTATTTTCAAATAGAGTAATCAATGTATCCTGGTTCTGAATATGAATAAAATTTGATGAAGCTTTGAGTCAACTTCTTGTGTAATCTAGTTGATGCTTGCTAAGGGGGCCCACTTAGTAAGTATTCTATAGCAAGTTGTTGTAGTTAACTGTTCATTTCATGTTGATTACTAGTTAGAATCTATTTCCGTAGATTTCAACACAAACTCAGGCTTGTATTGTTCCTGCAGCATCGGGAATCCATCCCTGTGTCTATTCCTGCAGCATAAGGCCAGTTCACAGTTTGTCTTTTAATAATAGCTGCTATGATTTCTGTTTTAGCCAAGTTGTGTCTAAGTTAAAAAGCTTTGCGTTCCATTTCTTTTAAGCATTTGTTTTCTATAGATGGTGACTAGAAACTAGTTCTTAGTGCACATACCGTGCTGCTCCATTTCAAGTATACATTCCCTGGTTCGATAAAGAAAATGAACGACCATGAGAAGATGTGAGTCGCCTGTTGGATTGTCCAATTCCCAAGTTTAGTTATGCTGTGACTTTTATATCCTTTTGTGGGCATGACCAGACCTGTCAATGCTTGATACAAGTGTTAGTTAAGATCCACAGGAGGTGGTTAGACCATGTCACAAACCCAAGCACTATGTTGGACAAGGAATACCAAGGGACACACCATCTTGCAATAATCCCCCCCATCACAAGGGAGGGTTTGAACCTATGACCAACTCTGATACCAATTGTTGGTCTTGTCATTGCACCAAAAGGTTTACCTGTCAATGCTCGATACAAGTGTCAGTTAAGATCCACAAGAGGCAGTTAGAACATGTCACAAACCCAAGAATTGTGATGGAAAAGGAAGAACAAGGGAAACATCATCTTACAACAAAGAGAACCAACCAAGATCAAATTCAAAGTCCCAACAGTTGAATCAAGAACTAAACCATGACATCATGATCTCACATATCCTCGAAAGAAGATCATATGCTCCAATGAACATATCAAGCACCTATATCATGCCAATAATCTAATGCAAAATCAAGAGTAAATCATGACATAATAACATAATAATCCTATCAAAACAAGGATCAAATTTCAAAAGAAAACTCATGAAACCTCAACAAAAGACTAGAGAAGTCCTCTATGGAAAACCAAGATGTCAACATCTCCAAATCACATGAAGATAACCATCTCTTGTCAATGAAACCCAAGATGTCAAAAAACCCTTGCTGCATAAAACATGATCCAAGAGTCCATCCATGACACCAAAACTACATAAGATCGTCCACCAAAAAATCATGAATCCACATCATTTCCACAAGCTCCCATTCAATTGTGATACCAAGCTCTCCATGAAAACATGATAACCATCCTCTATATGAAGATCAACCAAAGCCATGATACAACACCAAAAATTAAGTACATCATTTCCACAAGCTCCCATTCAATTGCAGAGAATGTTTTTTTTTAAGTAAATCTCTTCAGTCCAACTTATCTATGGTATAACAGTTTGCAGATATCATTATTCATCCACTTGGATCTCTCCACAGTCCCCATGACAAGCTAAATTCTGCCACTTGGATGATAAAGCATTGGAATATGTTACTTGGATTCCATTAATAGAAACTAGATATGCTTTCCCAATTATGAAACCACCCAAGGAAACAAATGTTTAAGAAATATGTTTAATTATTATAATCTGTTTTGAAATCACAATGCGTGCGTGCATGTACAGAGATCAACTGCAGCATATCTGTATTGCATGCTACAGCTTAAGATAGTGACAATATCATGCCAGTACATGCATGCAAATTAGATACGCTGTACAGAGAACAGTGCGTGCGCGGATGTAATTTTAAATTTAGTCCAGACAAAATCAAATCATAATAAACCACATATTACAAATTGAAAAACAGATGAAATTACAAGGAGAACTACCCTATACTTTAGAAATGACATCTGACAAATCTTAGTTCAAAGATTACCATGGTCGTTCAAAAAGAGCTTTAGAGTATCGTTGCAAACCAATCAAGGGCTCAAGTGGTATTGGGAAGTTCTAAAATCCCACCACTAATTGATGCAGCAATTTAAGCATAACTTGACGAGCAAAAGCAAAATGAATTTTATGTTTTAATGATTAAATTTATTGACCGGCACTATGATGTTGCTTGGTTTTTGTTTTTATTTTAAAGTAGGTGGTATTCTAATTTCAAATATAAAATATTAGTTTTCAACTTATTTTGGACATATATTTCAATTGTCTTTTTCTTTAATATTCATTTGGCCATTCAACAAAGAACTGATTTTATTTTTATATTTAATTAAGAACAATATCCTTTAGATTATGTTGATACTCCACTATTAGTTGGCCCTCCTAATTGTCTTCAATAAGAAAATTGTCTTGATCGTTTGAGGATGCAAGTCAATCACTAGACTTTACATTGGTTATCCTTTACTAGTATCTTACCCTTCTAAAGTCTATTTTGTAGGATCTTCTTGTCTATAATTTTTTATGCTTTGAACTCCTAAGAGATTTGTAAAGAAGTTGGATTCTCTCTCTAAAAAAATTCTATGGGTAGGGGATCTTAACACTCAAAAATGGAGTCTTATTAATTGAGACAAGGTTTGTCAGCCTAAGCAACGTGGTGGTTTTGGTCTTAGAAAATTAGAACACAATAGTCAATCTTTGGCTACTAAACTTTACTAGAGATTGCACACAATAGAATCAACCTTGGACTAAACTTCTTAGATACAAATATTTGCATGGGGTTACTACTAAAGAGGCTCCCTAAATTGATCTACTTGGCAAATGCTCTATGGTCTAGAATACCATCAAGAAAGGTGCTTCTCTTGTTAAGTGAGGTCTTTTCTAGATTGTTAAATGGGTAATCAAGCTCTTTTTGTAATGCTTCATAGGATCTTCACTCCCCAATTCTCTCTACTTTCCCTCTTCTCCACCTTTTAAGTAAGTTCTTTAAATTTCATTTTATCAATAGTTTTTAATTTTAAGACTTATTGTTTTGTGGGGTATGATTGTACTTTTCATTGGAAAATAATGAGTTTTTGGTCTATAAGGGGATATCCAAAGTCTCATGCTACCCTTGCTTTTATCTAAGTTGGTTGACCTTGTTCTTTAGAGGAGACTAATATTCTAGCTTGAGGCTATGACCATAAAGGGGTTTATTCAATTTTTGTAGGATATAAGTTATTAGAAGAGGAAAAGAATGAGTTCAAGGATTTTCCATGTTGGAAAAACATCTAGATTAAATTTTGTTACCCCAAAATTAATTTATTTCTTAAGCTACTTTGTCAAAATAAATATCTTACCTAGGACAATGTTAAAAAGAGAGGATTTTTAGGCCCTTCTAAATATGTTTTTTATGGAGTTAATGAGGAATTCCTATCTCATTTTATTCTTGTGCCCTTTTTTGGGGGTCTTTGGAGGTAGTGGTGGCATATTTATAATTGTCCCTTTATTCATGCTACTTCTTTGTCTAATTTTTGGGCTAGTTTGGGGCGCCCTCTTACTTTTTCCCATTTCTTATTGGTTTCCTATGATATTGGTCTAGTCTTTATCCTTTCACAAATTGAGATGGAGAGGAATCATAATTCATTGAAAGATGTCAGATTCTGAAGGGTATGCTTGGAAGAATGTTTTGGACTTTTAAAATAAACTTTAATTGATAAGTTCACTTTTGATCAAGTCATAATTCCCTCTGATATTTTATTTTTGAAGATGTTAAATTTGGGTCCATAGATTCAATATATTCCTTGTAGCTCTTAGATCAAATATTCTCATAAGTTTAATAGAGTTGGAAAATGGACTCTTCCCCTATTGGATTTTTTTGAAATAAACACTAATTGTTCTTCAAGGGGTAATCTTGGTGAAGTTAGGATTGGTGGTATTGGTTGTGATAGTAATGGTTTCTTTTTTTTTCTTGTGCTATGGGGTTTGGTATTAATAATCGAATCGAGACCCATGCTATGCTTGTGACTTTGAAGAAATCATGTGAGTTGAGTTAGAAATAGGTTATTTGTGAGATGGATTCCATGATTTTATTTTCTCTTTTGAACAAAGGGAATTCTAATGACTCTTCTTGGTGTTTGGCATCTTTTGTGGAGAAAATTTTCTACCTTCCCTAAGACTTTGATTTCACATCCTTTATTCATATTCCTTGTGAATGAAATAGTTTGTCAGCTATCTTGCCAAATGGGCTTTTATATAGCTAATCATAGATGGAATGTTTTAGCATGGGAGTCCTTATCTCCTAATCAATATTCATTGTTCCTTCATCTTCTTCAAGATTATATGGGTTGATCATGTCTCTCATTTCTTTCTTTGTGAACATTGTTATACCTATGCCCTTGCTAATGAGGACACAAGTAGTATGGGATACTTGATTGTCATCATAGATGGTAGTGGATTGAGAAAAGGATGATATTTATGGTGTAGTATGGGACGTAGTGACATTCCTTTTCCAAATAAGATCTACTTATTTAACTTATGTGTTAGTGAACTAGGTAGTGGGATGATACATACAATAGATTGAATTCACTTCCTTTGTACCAATTGGTCTTTATGTGAGCATTTGATCTGTATATGTGGATTATTCAAACTAGATATAGGTGATGTATCATTAAGCTAGTTGTTATTATACTTGTGTTGTAAATATGAATTATTTGTTGTTGTACCTATGATGTGTGTGTATAGGAGCAAATTTCCACCCCTTGTATAAGTTGCTCTTTTGCATCCCCTCACCTTAGAAAATCAAACCCAAAGGAAAAATTCCACATCACCCACCTATCTTCCATCCACTTGGCATGTGTTTTGTGTGTCGATGGGGGAATTATTTTCAGGGACATGAGTGCGGTGCATAGACGTCTACGTGGCACGTTGTTGTCCTTGACAGATTCCTACCTCTGGAGTCTGTAGGGATGTTACACTCCTCATTGGGGACAAATTGTAATGCCTATATGTGACCAAATGACCTAAAAATGGCTCCTTTCCATCCCATTTTGATCTTCAAACACATTCACTTCACAATGACTTCATCTATTAGTAATTATTCATCTTCCAGCAATCTATCACATTCTCTCAAGCAGTTTTCACAAAGTTCCATTGAGCATTGTAGCAAGCAAGCTTGTTAATCCATCAATTCCATTTTTGTTTATGTGGTGCTACTAGAAGCTGTGAATTTGGAGTCTTGTGAGACCTCCCTTTGTCACCACTACAGCCATGCCAAATTTTCCAAGAGCTCATTTCTTGCATTCTCCCTTCATTAGCCTTGAGAGCCTTTGGATGGAGGTGGTAACACTTCATTTTCCTTTTGTGGTTTAATAGACTAGTGTAGCATCTTTTGTAGTGTTCAATGTACTTTCCTTTCTATTTCCTTTATTGTATTTTCTACTTCGTGGCTTTTTAGGCTATCTGTGCAGGTAGAAACACCAAAGTGGGGATTTGACTAAGGAAAACCCCTATATAGCCCAATATTTTCCCCCTCTTGCTTGTGTGTAGGTGAACATGTGTGTGGAGCTCACTAGTGAACTGGTGCTTTAGTGGTTGATATTTGTCACCCTTGTCTTCATCTACTTACTTTATCATTTGCATAATTACTTTTTGTACTTAATAATTCTGTTCATTTCATTAAAACTAGTTAGCTAGGATGTTAAGTAGGTTTCTGGTATTTTATACTGAATTTTACATTTTTTGGTTGTATGGATGCCAACGCACTACATTATCATCCCAAACCCATGTTGCCATCCTCAAATAGAGAGCTATCTAAGGTGCAGTCTAAACTCCAAAAACTGGCTCGTCTAGCACCATTTAGACTTTTGGATCTATAGAGTGACAGAAGCACTTTAGAGCACTCTTCATTCTCGATTCTTGTCCAAAACATCCATTAGCTTGAGGTAAGTTAGGGAAACCCTCCGCTCTCAGCTCTTCATGACCTAGATCCTTGGTGTGGTTGGTCCCCCTCTCTTACATTTTTGGTGAACCCGACATGAACCATTTTGGTCTCGTTTAGCTATGTTGAAGGGTCCTTTCCTCATATCCTAAGTGTTTTAGGTGTGAGTGTTGTGAGGTGTTTCGCCTTACAACCCAACCTATGACCCCTAGTAGGTGTAGTTGAAAGGTTCTGCAGGCATTGTGGAACAAAGCCTTATTTAGGTCACTATCAATTTACAAACCTTTGGGGGCTTTGTGAAGGTGTTGTTTGGTGTACATGATGGCTTCCTTTCTACAACTGCCTATCCCTTCCATGCAACCTGCGAGTAGTTCTCCTAGTATAACTTTCACCTCAGAGGACATGCCGATGGGTTATAATAGAGAGTCATCTCCTCTTTACATCCTCACATGAATCAATTGAAACATTGTAACAGGTGTTCTTGTTGACTCGACATGTCAGGTGAATATCATAATTGAGGAGATTATGTTGATCAATTCCCTACATAAAGATGGGTACGACACATCTGAAAGTACCATTTGTACACATAATGGACTTTCAGTATCTCCCCTAGGTAGCATCACCTTGTCGGTCCTTGTTGGACCTAAGTCAACGAACCTTCTTTTTGACATAATCCCAGGGTCCAAAATCTTTAGGGTGAAATTGGGTATCCCCTAGTTGGTCGCTATGAATGCAGTTCCCTCAGTTATGCATACATCTTTGAAATTTATCCATGAGGATTTAGTGCACGTAATCCATGACACTCGCTACAAATCATCGGTTGTGCGTGGTAGCTATTCTCTAGACCACTTTTGGTCTACACACATTGGTTCACTTCCACCTAGGATAGACCTCTTGTACCAGAACTATGAGAAGTACAAGAAAGGTAACTTAACACCTAGGGTGAGGTATCCTCCATCTCCCTATGCCATCTCGCATAGGGCTTGTTTGAAAGCTGACAGTGATTCCGCCATGGCCCAGAGAAGGGAAGAAGAGAAGCTCATTTGAGTGAGGTTCCTCTTCCTCCTCTTCCATTGTCCAGCCTACTGCTTTCTCTCACCCTACTATGGCATCATTAGATTCTACTCCACATTTGCAGGATAACCTTATGGTGCCCGCTTGGTGAAAACCCAAGCGTCCTACATTCGAACTTCCCATTTTATCCACAGCGCCTAGGCCCATTTGATATGGTAGAGGGAAGGTTCCCCACAGGGAATCCTCTATGTCTCAGCCTCTGTGGCCTCCTAATGCTCTTACCCCCAAGGTAGTGAATGGGAAGAGGCTTATTGCTGAGGCACTAGAGCTGACTCCCCCTGTTGTTATTTCAACCTCTTCTTAGTCTCTTCCTCCTCCAATCTAGGAGTCTCTCCCTCCGCTAGAAATGGTCATAATGGACACTCCTATGACCGAGCAAGAGCCTTTTGTTCCATCTCTAGCTCCTGAAGTTGCAGAAACCACCTTGTGCGCAAGCACAAGTGTCAACGAAAGGCTCTAGCGACTAAGCAGACCACTTTGCAAAGGAAGGAAAGGGGGCCAACCACCCCTATTTTAGGCCCTCCTAATGTCTCTTCCTCTCCCATCCCCTCTACTTCCATTCAATCAGCCTCAATGCTTCTTTTGGCTCCTGCTGCAAGTGTGAACACCCCTAACCCTAAAAAGGTGTAGGTGTTTATTGTTCCTTCTATCGAGCTACCTCTCTTGATGTCCCTTCTAAACATCCCACCATTCTCGAAGCCCGTGGAAATTTTGAATACCTTGGTGGTGTCCACCACATTTTTCTCCTCCTCCTTGGCACCTTATGCCTGGTCTATGGGTGTCTCGCACCCTCCGACAAAGAGAAAGGTGGAGGTTGGCCTTCCAGCAATGGGGAGCATAGAGGATTTCACCGTCTTCAAAGGGTGGTTTTTCATTAGCATGTGTCGTCCTTGTGATAGAGGAAGCTCCATCGTCCCCTGAGTTCATCACTACTCTGGAGTCACTCGATGAGCCTAGCAATGAATCTCAGGCACTACCTCCCTTGGTCATTGAGGTAACACATGGCACTCTTGTGAAGTGCATGTTTAACTCTTTGGATGAGGTCCCAACCCTATCAAAGATCTTCACAAAATTGGTGACCTTTGCTCCGCAAGAACCAAGTAGAGGAGACCTCAAAGAGTCTCCTTCCTTGGCCTTTATTGTGGGAGGGTCAGAGGGTTCCCCCCTTAACATTCCACTATTGCAATCTCATCCTCCTTCCCCATACAATGATCTATATTAGGAAGCAAATGACGTTTTGGTCGATGAGTGTTAGGGGGACACCTCTTCCTTACCTTTAGATTAAGTGTGTGTTTTTTGTGATGTGTTCCCTTGTGCTTACATTATGTGTTCTTGGATGACCCTTGTCACCCTTGTAGATGCTTGGATACAAGAGTGATTATGTGTCATAAAACTTCCTGTATTTGTGGCATCATTCTTCCTTTGTTATGTGTATTGATTTTCGACAAATTGGGGATGATGCAAAGTGTTGGGGGAATTTAGGCTTACCTTCCATGTTGACCCAATTTTTATTTTTACTTTCTCTTCTCATGCATTTTTCATATAGTCTGATATAGTAGGGGGTTGATGACAGTTCATCTATATACTATTATTATACTTGTATATATTTATGAGTAGCTCTGACCCTAAAATATTAGATCATCCCTATGCCCTTTGTTTGTGATATTATTGTCCTTTTTTGTAGTTTTGGTTATCTTTCTCTATTTTTTTATTGAGTTGCCCCTCATGTGTGCAACATCACTTTCATGATATTTTGATTTTCAGAAAATGCATTCATGGTCAACAAATCTTTTCTTGAAAATCCTTGCAAAATTTTTCAAAAAAATTGCATTCTCAACAAGGACCCCTAGCAGAACGTGTTTCCTTCATCACGGGTTCACAAAGAAAGAACTTGAAAAATTTGCTCCAAGGAGGGAGTAGCTTGTCCTATGGGAGAAGCTTTGGCCTTCCCCTCGTGAGGGGGAATTTTATTCCTTTCGAATTCCTTGATGAAGTGAACATCTTTCAAAAGGATTCCTTGATGATTAAATCAATTTGCAAAGAAAATTCTTGTACTTTCAAACAATGCATCCCTTGAGGGACCCCTTTGAAATATTTTCAATTTTCTTTTGACTGTTTGTGTGACTGTCTATTTGTTTGCCTATGTGGCTACTTTTTTATTTCTAACATGTTGCTTTGCAGGTGTGCTTGTAAAGCCACTTTCCACTCTGACTCTATGGAGTCCCCCTTACACTCAGATTCCTTCATGAGAGAGTACTTGGGGGAATGCCTTCTTTCCAAGTCTAAGGGCCTGTGAAGCACTTGTATCTTGTGAGATTTGTCCATTGTTGGTCTACGATCCCCTGGTGTACTTTGTTCAACTTCGTAGTTCTACTGAGCTACGGAGTCCTTTTGTTTGAACCTCCTCAGGAGAGAGTACCTGTGAAGTCCTTTTTCTACCCTATGCTTTCAAGTTTACCAAATCATGGTCTGCTTCCTTGATGGTTTAGGTATACATTTCTAACCCTTCAATCTACTTTGCCAAACACTCATCGATATTCGTGCTTGCTAAAGTGGAGGAAAAAAGTATTACCCCTTGTGTAAGTTCTTTTGCATCCCCTCACCTTAGAAAATCAAACCCAAAGGAAAAATTCCACATCACCCACCTACCTTCCATCCACTTGGAATGTGTTTTGTGTGTCGATGGGGGAATTTTCATCAGGGATGTGAGTATGGTGCATGAATACCTATGTGGTTTGTTTCCATCCCTAATAGATTCCTACCTCTAGAGTTCGCAGGGACATTACACTCCTCATTGGGGATGAATTGCAACACCTCTATGTGACCAACTAACTCAAAAATGGCTCCTTTCCCTCCCATTTTGATCTTCAAAGGCATTCACTTCACAATGACTTCATATCTTAGCAATTCTTCATCTTCCAACAATCTATCACATTCTCTCAAGCAGTTTTCACAAATCCATTAAGCATTGCAGCAAGCAAGATTATTACTCCATCAATTCCATTTTTGTTCGTGTGGTGCTACCATAGAAGTTGCGAGTTTGGAGTCTTGCGGGACCTCCCTTCATCACCGCTACGATCATGCTAACTTTTCCAAGCTTGTTGCTTGCATTCTCCCTTCATTGGCCTTGAGATCCTTTGGGTGGAGGTGGTAACACTTCATTTTCATTTTGTGGTTTGATAGAGTAGCGTAGCATCTTTTGACATGTTCAATACTTTCTTTTCTATTTCCTTTATCATATTTTCTACTTCATAGATTTTTTGGCTGTCCGCCGAGGTGGAAACACCAAAGCGGGGATTTGAATAAGGAAAACCCCTATTCAGCCCAACATTTTCCCCCTCTTTCTTGTGTGTAGGTGAATGTGTGTGTGGAGCTCGCTGGTGAACTAGCATTTTAGTGAGTTGATATTCGTCACCCTTGTCTTCATCTACTTATTTTATCATTTACATACTTTTCGTACTTCATAATTTTGATCATTTCATTAAAACTAGTTAGCTAGGTTGTTAAGTAGGTTTCTGGTATTTTATATTGCATTTTATGTTTTCTAGTCATACGACCGCTAGTGCAACAGAGAGACGCCAGTGCGTCGCACTGTTGTCCCAGACCCACGTTGCTATCCTCGAACAAAGAGCTATTTGAGGTGTAGTCTTTAAACTCCAAAAACTGGTTCATCTAACCCCATTTAGACTTTCAGATCTATAGAGTGATAGAAGCACTTGAAAGTGCTCTTCATTCTCGATTCTTGTCCAAAACATCCATTAGCTTGAGGTAAGTTAGGGCAACCCTCCACTCTTGGCTCTCTATGACCTAGATCTTTGGTGTGGCTGGTCCCCCTCTCTTATAGTGTGTATGAGTTAGTCATTATCATACTTGTGATGTGTGTATGAGTTAGTCATCCTATGTATAAGTGATGTACATTCTCAAGACAACCACTATGTATGAACTTGGGATCTGTGAATGATACTACCCCTATATGGTTTTATTTGTTTGTACACTAATGGTTGGCATGGAACCCTGACATCTCTAGAATGTGATTTTATCATTCTATTGTAACTAAACTAATTATGAATGTTTATGCTTAACGAATATTCATGATTTATAGCTAAGATCTACGATCTCATACAAGAGGGGAGGATGATTTCTTTCTACCATTGTTGCACAAACCATGAAGCCCTTGATTCTCAAAAGGGATACATAGGTAGGGTCATCACAAATGAACTCTCAAGATTTAGGTCTAGGCCTAAGGATGACCCTAATATTACAACCTTGCCACTTTCAAGTGTAAGCATATAATTGGTGGCTTAAATTTGGTATCAACATGGTGATGGAAGAAGTGATAGATGGAAGATGCTTGGTCAACATCATTTGTAGTTGTGAATTGATTTTTTTAAAATAGTAGTAACAAAGGGATAGTTATTACATTGCTTAGATTCATATCGGGCAAGTTGCATAGACTCTAGAAAATCAACCTTTGGTTATTGCTTCTATCTTGGATCTATCATTGTCTTATGGATTTGTAAGAAGAAATCTAATATTTATTTTTCATCCACTAAGCAAAGTACAAGGTATTTATTGCAACAACCTATGAAGCAATAAGGCCTAGCCAACTTCTTGAGAATCTTCAACACCCACAACATGATCCAATAATTATAAATCGTGATCGTCAAAGTGTGTTGATGTCTAAGAATCTAATATTCCATGCTCACACAAAGCATATTGAATTATCTCATGATTTTATTCATGAGCATTTTCTCAATAAGGAAATCGAACTAGTCTACACACCAATCAATGAGCAACTTGCAAATGTTTTTCACTAAACTTTTGAGCAAGGATTTAAGTTTGCATATTTTTGAGAAGGTAGTTGTATTAAATTTTCTTCATTTGTACATGGGTAGCTAATAAACCTATTTAGTATAAGTGGGCCTCATCAACTAGTTGAGTTGTGTTGTGTGATAAAATAAATTTTATGGGGGGTGTTAGAAAAATATAAATTATTTAATCACAACCAATACATTTGTTATATAGAATCATATCTCATGCAAGAGACACGCCTCTCCAAATATGATATATATTTAAAGATATTTGAAGTCATCTATTTATCAATAAATAAAATTTATTAAGCTCTCCAATTTCAACAAGTTTATCATATTCTAAACATAAAAAATATTAAAAAAAAGACAATAATTTGTGAAATTCTTGTAAATTCTTAAAAAAAAAAGGTTCTCATACCATATTCAAGTATATAAGGAAGCAGTCAAAATTTTAAACTTTTCAGTGATTGATTCGAAAGGAGAAATAAAACTTTCAAGCAAATAAATTAGTGCCAAAAATAAGTTTAAATCATTCAAATATAAAGTGGGTTGTAATTTGTATGCTTATATATGCTTGATAATTTCAGTAGAGTATTTTTCTTGCTTTTGGGTGTCTTGGACAAAGATCATATAGGAAAGAATGAGTTTTTTAAAAGGTGTAAAATTGTACGAATTGGTCAAGGAAAAGAACTTAAGAAGAAAGCTAAGATCAATTTTGTCAACAAGATGGCTTTCTGACCATTTTTATGAGATATATAAGAATCTTTTGAAACCCAACAAATTATTACTAGACAGTTTGGTAGGTGTTAATGCTTCATCCCTTCAAAAGTATATCTTAAAGTCAAGATTTCTTAACGATAGAAATACATAGAAGCACTTTCAAACCTATTTGATCATGAAAAGTGAAAACAATAACTGGTTGTTAAGACACCAATGAGCAGGACCTATGTTATTTACAGGTCAAATTCGGTTATAATGTAGATCTAACTAAGCTGTATGTAAATTTGTCTCATTGGAATTTGATACTATAAAATGTACAATTAAAACACTTCTAGCAATTGATCTATCATGACTATAAACTTAGAAAAGCATTATCCTTACATAAAACTTTATCTCAGATGATAAAATTCTTCTTTTTATCAGGTTTATTTTCTCCATCTGCTTCTTGTTAGCAAGCAACTATCCTCAGTCAGGATTCAAATAAATAGTTTGGATTTGGGTACCACCATAGCTATGAACAGATACATATGTAGAGCCTGTTATTATTTTTCACACAAGTTCAGAATATCAATACATTGATCTCAAATACAAGGCACTCATATAGATTAAGTGACCGCTCATTTTTTTTGCATTATAAAAACATTCTACATGCAATTCTGCAGGCACACAAAGATCAGTTTCAAAGTTATTACATTCATATTTTATTCTACTAGGGTTTTTTAATAAAGCCTTATGATATAGCTATTAGTATATGATTTTTCAATTTTTCCTACTTACCATTCTTATACAGAGAAGTTGCTTGAAGAGGAAGACTGAGACACGAAGGAAGACCCCATGAAGTTGCCTTCTTTCTTCTAAACCACATATTTCCCTCATCAAACATGCCTTGCATTGAATACCCAACCTCTCAAAACTAATCAAGAAACCTAGTTTGTTATTAATTGCTCCATGGTATAGACAAATAAGGTAAAATGAACAAACCCACAAGACTAAAAACTTACCAGAAATAGAACGAAAAAAATTAAAAAAACAAGGTATGAAAGAAAAAATTTAGTATATTTAACAAACTTATGAATGATATGAGTAACTAAAAAATAATAAGAAATTATTCCTTAACTCTTAGGGTGCAAGATTAGAAAAGAAACTTTGATATAGCCAAACTCTGGCCATTACTTTATCAAAATGAACAGTTTACCTTAGATGTATTTTAGGCCCCCAGAGATAGAATTAGCACATACTTCATTTGTATTGATCATTAAGTTGTGGGCTTGGAATATGTTGTTTCTCAGGTTTCTGTTATGATCAGTAAGAGCTGTATCAGTTTTCATCATACAACTCTGTTTATCATGATTAGCATTCCTGAGACAGGTAAAAAACATGATAACATAAATCAAAGAGCTACTAGCCATCACGAGCAAAACGTTGAATAATTCTTAGAATGGTATATATGAAGAAGCATGAAGAAGCGTGAAGAAGGCCAACACTTCACATGTCGAAATGGAGACACACCCTAGGGACCATCTTCTCATTGGGTTTAGGCTTATTATTCAAACATATCTTCACCTAGTTCCTAGCTTTTTTACAAGTAAAGCACACAAAGGGTAGAGTCTCGAACTCAACATTTTGAGTCCATTTTCCAAGTTTTGATACTATTTCAATCGACGAGGGGAGATATGAGGACTAGGTAATCCCCACACATATTCTGGCAAAAAAAAACCTCTTTTTGGATGAAATCATAGCATAAATGGATAGAAGCTCCCCAAAGGAACTAACGATCCCCGTAAAAAAATCGTCATTCCAAAACTCCAATGGTAACCCAGGTAAACGTACCCAAACAGGCACTGCCTCAAAGGAGGCATCTGAGAAATCCATTTTTGGGGACCACTTCTTGATAGCCAGAGATGACTTTCTAATGACCCAAGGACCACCGCACATAACTACTAGTTTATCTTCTTCACAAGAGAAAAAAACCTTAGGTAGGGCCACAACCTCTACTTGTCCTTTAACTCTATCTCTTCTTCATAAAGTACAATTGTTAGCAACAACAATGTATTTGACTTCTGCAGTAGACAAGGAAATGGCATTTTGCTTCTTGCTTAACCATGAAATTAGCTTCTTACCCAAGATAAATGCTCCACCATTAGTACTTTTTTTGTCATTCACATTTCCTACCCAATCAGCATCAGTAAAGACACTCAAGGTAAGATCATCATCTTTAGGATACCATAGGCCAAGATCAACAGTTCCCTTCAAGTATTTGAAAATTCTCTTCACAACAGTAACATGAGATTCCTTCGGATTAGCTTGAAATCTTGCAACAATACATACAACATTCATGATATTAGGCCTAGTTTGAGTTAAGTACAACAATCCACTAATCATTAATTTGTATCTTGTTTGATTTTCTTTCAGAGAATCATCCTATGTTGTTAACTTGCATCCGGTCACCATGGGTGTACCAATTGGCTTAGAATCTTCCATATTGAACTTCTTCAACAATTCCTTCACATACTTGGACTGAGATACAAAAATCCCTTTATCTAACTAAGTAATTTGCAATCCCAAAAATAATTTCATCATAGACATCTCAAATTCGTTTTGCATCGCATTAGCAAACTTCATGCAAAAACCATCATCTCATCCAAAAATGATATCATCAACAAAGACTTCAACAATCAAATCTTTATTATGATCAATCTTGAAATATAAATTATTATCAGTGGTACCTTTGTTAAATCCAAGCTTCAACAAATACTTGTCCAATCTGGCATACCATGCTCTAGGGGCTTGTCTAAGTCCATGCAGTGCTTTCTTCAACCGATACACCATATCTTCCTTATCAGTCAACTGGAATCCATCAGGTTGCTCAACATACACTTCTTGCAATTCACCATTTAGAAAAGCTGATTTGACATCCATCTGATAAACTTTGTAGTTCTTGTGAGCAGCATAGGCAAGAAATAATCTTACAACTTCAATTCTAGCAGCAAGGGAAAAAGTCTCTTCAAAATCAATTCCTTCCATCTGTGAACATCCTTTACATACTAGTCTTTCTTTGTTTCTAACCACCTCACCTTGCTCATTCAGTTTGTTTCTAAAAACCCATTTAGTTCCAATGAAATTCTTATCCTTAGGTTTGGGAACAAGAATCCATGTATCATTCTATTCAATTTGTTTTAACTCTTCTTTCATTGCTTCAACCCAATGCTCATCTCTACATGCTTCATTCACACTAGTAGGCTCAATTTTTGAAATCAAGCAATACTCTTATGCAATCTTTCTCCTAGTCTAGACACCTTTGTTCTTATTACCTATAATCTGATCTTCTGAATGATTCAGTCTTACATATACCTCAGAGTCTTCTTAGGATGTTCTTTAACTTCAGTCTCTTCTAATCTCTCTTTTGCACTTCCACTAGTTTCTCCTTCTTCATTCTCCCGATTCACCAGATTGATTTGCACTTGATTTGTAGTCTGAACTTGCTTTTCTTGGTTTGTACTATCATCTTGATCATCAAAGTCATATCCACAGGTTTTGGATGGTGCACCTAAGTCTTCATCAACGTTAACATTTGCACTTTCAACCATTTTCTTCACTCTTTTATTGTAACACTAGTAGGCCTTGCTCTTAGTAGAATAACCCATAAAGATACCTTCATCACTCTTAGCATCAAAATTTTATGTCTTCATCTCTCTTAATATAACATATGCTTCCAAATATCTTGAAATATTTAACAGCAAGCTTTTGACTAGTCCATAGCTCAAAAGGGGTCTTACCAGTATCACCTTTGATTTGTACTCGGTTGAGTGTGTACATAGTATTACTCAACTTCTCTCCAATAGATATGAGGGACATTTCCTTCTAGCATCATTGTTCTAGCAAGATCTTCAATTTTTTTGTTCTTTCTTTCCACAACTCTATTTTGTTGAGGGGTCTGCGGTGCAAATAATTGACTCCTTATTCCATGTTCTTCACAAAAATAATTAAATTCACCAGAAGTGAATTCACCACCTCTATCTGATCTTAGACATTTAATCTTCAAACATATCTTTGTCTCAACCATAGCTTTAAATATCTTGAACTTTTCCAGTGCTTTATATTTCTCCCTTAAGAAAGTAACCCATACCATTCTAGAATAATCATCAATGAGTAATATGAAATACATGTAACCTTGTAAACTTTTGACCTTAGAGGGACCACACAGATCAGTATTCACAAGCTCTAACAATTCATTTAAACAATTTTTTTACTCTGAAATGAAATCCTGGTTTGCTTTCCCAACTAGCATTCCTTGCATATTGCATTAGTAGGTTTCACCATCTTAGGTAGATCTCTCATAGCCTTAGTGGAACTTATCTTGATAATATTATCAAAGTTAACATGGCACAATCTCCTATGCCATAACCAACTTTCATCAACTTGAGCAATCAAACATCTTTTACTAGCAACACTCAAGTGAAAGATATTACCTTTTGTTTTTGTACCTGATGCAATTTCATTTCCAGAAGTCAATATTCTGCACTTTCCATCCTTGAACTAAAGATTGTAGATATCCCTTATCAACCATTTGACCAACACTCAAAATATTATGCTTCAAACCTTCCACATACAGGACATCATCAGTATTATGCTTACCATCAAGAGAAATACATCCTCTTCCATGGATCACACCAATTGTATTATCACCAAATCTCACAACACCACAATCATACTTTTCCAAGTTCACAAGTTTACTTTCGTCTCCTATCATATGATGTGAACATCCACTGTCAATCATCCATTCATCCTTCTCTTCAACTCAAGCAACTAGAGATTTCTCCACATTTGTCAAACTAGCAGATTCAGTAGATATAGCATTATTTTCCTTTATAGCAATGAATACCCATTCATCATCACTTATATTTCTTTTATCAGATTCATCATCTGTCACACCCTCATCAGCAACATAGTAACACTTTTCCTAAAATCTAGGCTTATTATGTTTTGGTTTAGGAGCTCTTTCTAGACACCTTGATGCAAAATGATCCATCTTATTGCAAGAAAAACATTTAAGAGGAAATTTTCTTCATATTTACCTTTTCCTCTTAGTACTCTTTTGACAATAAGTGCTTCTAGTTCTTCCATCTCTCTTTCTTCTTCTTCAATCTATCTGATTTCATCCTCATACTTGAATGTCTTTCTAGATGAACTCTCACTCGGATCATATCCCCATCCATCTCTTCCAAAATTAGTAGCCTTAAATGCAGATTCAACCTTAGGAAGGGCATCACCAAATTTTCTCAACTCAAAAGGAGTTAGCTTACCAACCAACGTATCTCTAGTTATTTTTGTCATAGTCCAGAGCTCTTCAATAGCACTAGCTTTGACTTTGTAAGAATCAGGGAGGGATCTAAGCACTTTAGTAACAATCTCAGATTCGTCCATCTTTCCACCAACACATCTAATACCACACACAACTTCATTCACTCTTTGCATGAAAGTATTAATGTTCTCATCATCACCCATTCTCAACTTTTCATATTTCCCTTTCAAACTCTGCAGCTTAGCAATCTTCACATTAGCATCACCTTCATACAAGGTTTCCAAATTTTTCCAGATCTCATGGGAAGTCTTTAGATCCATAACATATGTCATCTCAGAGTCAGTCAAAGCACTCAACAAAGCTTCCTTAGCTTGGATATTACACTCAGCATCTCTGATCTTAGCAAAAGTAGTAGGAACATTCTATGGAATAATATACATATTACTTGTAATGCTCTAGTAGGGTTCACCAATGCATCTTAGATGGCACTCCATTTGAGTCTTCCAAAAAGAATAATTTGTTCCATCAAATCTTGGACTATCCTTCTTGTAACTTGCCATCTTGGATCACCTTAAGCTATTAAACTTCTTCCAAGGAACCTTCTCTGATACCAATTGTTGGCAACACAAGGGTAGACAACTGAGAGGGGGGTTGAATCAATTGTCATAGAAATTCAAAAATTATTCAACTTATTAACCTTATTCAAAAATTTGATCAATATCAATAAAAGCATGAATCAACAACACATCAGAAACACTCATAACACCAAGATTTTTTATGTGGAAACCCTATTAGGGGAAAAACCATAGTGGAGTTCAATCCATAATATTATACCCTATTAAAAGTATAATGAAAATAAAATATGGGGAATGCACATGCATTCAGGCACACTACCTAGAGCTCACTACTCAAAAACAAAGGAAGACACACTGTCTTACAAAGAGATTCAAATTACAATCATCTAGATTTTGAGCTAACAAAATGGCATTTGCTAATGTCTAATTATAGTTCCAGTTAAGCACATAAACAACTCTTCACACTTCTTCACACTCCTTCACACTTTGCTCTACCTTCTAATGATATTCGCACATACACACATAGAAGCACCCTCTTACACACTTCAATTAAAATAAACAATCACTCTTATATATCTGCAACAAGATATTTCATCGCTACAAGTTAGCAACAAAGAAATAATAAAATGAATATAAACTATCATCCCAAAGCATTAAAGATTAACAATACGAATCAACCAAGGTAAGCCAAAACTTAGTTAGGACCCAAAACAACATCTCCAACATGAAGATACTTCAATTAATTTCTCCTCGAAGATCCACAACATGCTACAAACACCATGTCGACCAAGAACAAGAAAACCATGAACATGCAAGAGAAAATTGCCAACCACGAGCACAATGATCAATGCGGATGTGCAACAAAGATAGAGCATGATATATAAACATACAAAATCATTACGAATCACAAGAGAAGCATCTACAACAACTGAACTAACTGAAATAGCATTATCTTCAATTAGGAACACCGACTGAAGCAACAAAAAAACTATCAAAATGAGAATCTTCATAACTCCATCAAATCTTCAAGCGGATCTTTGAAATTCAATGTGGATTAACTAGATACACTCACTAACAAACCCTTTAGTCCACAACCTCTTATCATCAACATACAAAACATACTGACATACAAAACTTCACTTTACCATTGACAACCTGCAATTCATTCCTTTACAATTTTCTCAATATCCTCGACATATACAGCTTCAAATGAATTAATGCTAATAGTGTTGACACCAATGACAATCACATATCAGCAACACAACCATAACATCCAATAGTTTGATTATTATGTAATCAAATTCTTACTTTTTGACTATGCTAAACCATTTCCTTGTGGGTAGCAATCTATTAATATCTTCAATTAAATTCAATATTTTATAGTAAATTTAGAGACTCTAGTTTCAAAAAATTCTTTCACATTATTAGATATTATAATCTAGGAACCCTAAATTTACTAACAAAATCTTCCAAGAAATTGAGGATAACTCCTTCAATGACCTCCTTAAATGCATCTTCTTTGCTCCCTCTAAAAAGATAATCTACTGAATTGTAAGAAATTATTGATGACCTAGTATTCAAATTGAGTGACCAATTCAAATGAATTCTAGACCAAGATTATGTGAATGGATATTTTACCAAAAAATGCCTCAAAGATATTATATCACTTCTTCTTTTTCTAGTGTATAATTAACCCTATGGACATCTTTGAACACATTTATGATAATCCATAGATATGGATGGAAATTATTAGCTAGCATGAGATATATTAATAATGGTTGCTAGATCTAAGAAATGTCCTCTTAGTATCCATTGATAGAATTCATGCAATATCTTCTTGGTTTCACTCATTGAGATACTACTTGACAAAAACCCATTAAAAATAATTTGGAAAATAAAATCATTAATTAGGATAAACAAAACCCCTTGCATTGTATAAGACTTTTTCTTAGAGTAATACATGTTTCTTAGATATTCTCCAGTTTTCATAATTTGAATCCTCTCCTAATATATTTTTCTCTTGATTTTTTTCTTCATAAATTATAACTTTCTTGTTTTCTATAACCTTTACTTCTTTTAACTTCTTATGTTCAATATTTTTTTGACACAATGCCCTTCCTTTTACCAATTTTGAGGGGTTTATGTCAACATCATGTATTTCATTATCTTTATTACAACCAATTTTTTCATATTTCTCTTATCTAATTTTCCATGATATATTTCCAAATACTATGATGTACCAAGAATACTATTTGTTGCATATGTTGTCATTGATGTCAAGTAAAGAAATGGATCAAAGGAGTGATGATGATCAATATCATCCATACATAGTTGTATTGTATCTTCTAAAGTTCATGTGTAATTTCATTATAAGTGTATGTTGTTAGTATCCTTGATAAATTGTATTGATAATGAATGTCATGGAAGTTATAAGGTCATATGTCTTGGCACTAGATAAAGAAAGTTGCAAAGAGTTTGAAGAAATTTTGTTAAGTAAAGGTCAAATTAGGAAAGGAATAACATTCTTAGGAGAATGTATCATATTTTACTACATTTAAAGTTATGAGCCTATGAATAGACAAAATATCTTGTAACTAATCTCACGTATGTTTTGTTCAAATTTGAGATCATAAAACTTAATGTAAAGAGATTTAGAGTTAGTAGAGTGAAGGTAGTAGTGAAATAGGGTAGTTGCAGTCACATAGAGATAGAATAATGCCCCACAATTCTCTGCTATTGAAGATATGGCCTTACAGTTTAGAGGATTGCTATTTACACGGGTAAGTTACACATATGGTTCAAGTTTCAAGTGATAATATGTACCACAATAGTTTCTAGAATCATTTGTGTGAATACAAGTCTTGTTGTTGGTTAAGGTAAGTAGAGGGAGATAATAGATGCTAATGTGTTTCACCACATCTTGACTTTAGGCTTTTCTTATTAAAAGACAAGCTCATATGATCAGTTAATATGCTTAGTTCAAGTTTCAAATGTCTTTGTCTATCACAAGTATAATTTTTAATGTTTCACATCAAGATTGTGTAATCAAAGTCTATTAGGAATACCAACATTAATTTTTTATGTGTTTGTGCCAACATAAAATTTCTTCAAATAGTAAAAGGAGAGTATAGGAATGTTTGGCAAGCCATATAATGTTCATGACTTGATCTGCATGATGTTATTTTTGTTTCTCTAATACCACTTTTGATCTAGATCTAATGTATAGAAGGTTAAGTTTTTGTTGGACTGGCTTGGTATGTTGAAATAATTGGGCCAGGTGTTCAAAAGTGTGAGCTAGTGTGGAGATGTGTGCTAAGGTAAAATAGGTCTTGATTAACTCTTTGTTGAACTACATTTTATTTTTACTTATAAAAAATGGCTTAGGACCTGACAATCATGGTTTTTTCATGTTTCATGTTTCATGTTTCATCTTGGATGAAAAAGAAAAAATCTTCTAAAGAATTATAGAGAATATAAATATAATATCAAGATTGTTGAAAGGACGGGATGTGTGATGAGTGTTAGAAAAGATCATTTATGAATAAAATAACTACAAAAGTCATTTTTGTAATAAAATATGGTAAGGATTAGTTAGAACATGGTAGCTCAGTAGTGATGCTATTGCAGAGATAGTGGAGATAGCTATGATGACAAAAGATAGGTAGTTGAAGCTATTTTGATGTTACGAAGCTTGGTATAGTGATTGCGTATAAGTAATATTGTAATGCAGAGTTTGGAAAGGTCTACATAAAGTTGAAGCAATCCATTCTTATGAAAGAACATATGAATCAGATAAGTATCTTTGTACAGAGATCGTAGAACCCTTTTTTGTAATTGTTGTAGCACTTGAGGGAGTTGTAGCTTCCTTTGGTTTGTAGCCCATAAATTTTAATGTAAGTTCTATTTTATTTGTGAGGCTAGATTTGGATAGTCGATACAAGCAACTAGCTCTGTGTGGTTTTTCCCTTATGGGCTTTTTCATGTAAATCTAGTGTTATGGTTGTGTGCTTATGTGTTCTGGAATAAATGCTTACATTTGAATAATTGTTATCTGAAGTAAAGAATTTGATTAAATGTTGATTCACCCCCCTCTCAATACTTCTATGTGTTCAACAAGTGGTATCAAAGCTAAGTTTTTTTATACAATCTAGTGTTATGGTTGTGTGCTTATGTGTTCTTCTTGAATAAATGCTTACATTTGAATAATTGTTATCTGAAGTAAAGAATTTGATTAAGTGTTGATTCACCCCCCTCTCAATACTTCTATGTGTTCAACAATTGGTATCAGAGCTAAGTTTTTTTGTACAATCTAATAAATAAGGTAGATCTTGGGGTGGAACACATGGGAACTAAAGTACTATTTAATGATAAGAATCCTCCAAAAGATGATAAAAATGTGAAACTATTTAATGAAGAAGACTATGAAGTTGATTTTGAAGGAGAACTCATTTCTACAATAGAAGATTTGGATGTAGCAAGGAAAGAAATGAAGAATATAAGATCAAGCTCATAGAATCAAAAGAACTAATTATCAATTTGAAAGTTCAAGTTGAAGAAGGTAAGAGGGTTGTAGATTCTCTAAATATTAAACTCAATGAAAAATCAGTGTTAAGAAAAGGTGTGGTGTCCACATTCCATAATGTTATAATGTAATATTTATTTATTTATTATGTGGTGCACCTAGGGAATCTAGTGTTGCATGCATCACATGGGTCTAACATTCTTGGGGCCACTTAATGTGTTGTATGTAACATTGGATTAAATATTTAATTTGGGGTTTCAAATGGGAATAATATTTAATATTGGGAAATTATAGTACCAATATTAAATGAGGGGTTAAAGGTTTTCTAAGCTCATGGTATTAGTCATATGGTTTTATGTAAATACCACTTGGTGGTTTTCTATGGCCTTGTTTCTCTAAAAGCAAACACATGGGTAGTTGTCTAAGGTTGGAATTTTTTCTTGGCTATTTGGCTAAGGGGTTGAGATTATATCTTGTTATCATTTGTGAGGGTTGAAATATGGGATGGGATGTGTGGTTATATGCTTATTCACATGGAGTGCTTATAGCGGGCTTGATGTTCCAAAGTGTTCATGGAGAGCTCTGAAGATGTATTATAATGTTTATTGTTGAATAATACATGAGAGATAGATGTTTTATAGGTTTGGTCTTTTTCCCCCTTGAGGGTTTTCCTAGGGTATATCTTGTGTCATCTTTGATGATATGTTGTCTATTCTTTTGCATATGGATTTTGAATACTTGTTTGCATATATTTCTCTATTTGGGTTATGTGGAAATTATCTTGGGTGGATGCATATTTACTTTCATTTAGTATGAGAGTCATGGTTGTGGTTTGTATAACCCTTGTTGGAGTATATCTAGTGCATAGTTAAATCTAGGGCTTGCATGTAAAGAATGAATACATTGCAAGATATGAGGGTTTTGTGTAGGTGTTTTTTGTAGATTTGGGGCTTTGGGGTTCCAAATTTATGGTTATTTTTGTAGATCTAGGTTTATGAATCTTTGTTGGAAAAATGGACTTTTATGGATGTTCATAATGAGGGTTTTGTAGGGAAAATGTTTTAGATGAGCCCTTGGGACAAAACCAATTTCATCATTGGATCCATGAGGCTTGAGAGGTGAAGATTGACATAAAATTTGGCCTATTTTAGCCACTATGAAAAAATGAAAAAAATCCCCTTCCCTACCCCTATTGTATGACCATATGGCCATCTATTTTGTTCTACAAAGAAAAAAACAAGAAAATAATATTAATTCCTACAAGTTAAAAGTTTTAAAACCTTGTTGCTTTTTATTAAAAATCAAAATAAAAATATAATATATATATATAATATTGGGGGGCGGGGTCCACAAACCCCCGCACCTACTATCATAGTCATGGCTAACAAGTGCATGGCTTGTCAGTCCATAGACTAGAAGTCATTTCCTACCAGCGCCAATTGCCAATAGGTTGTTGGCTCTAGTTAGTAGTCCCACTGGGTGGGCCCAACCAACCCCCATGGGGGTAAAAAAAAATATAAATTGTCAAAAATATATAAATTTAAAATGATGCCCAAAAATTAAAGTCCATAGAAAATTTCAAATAAAAATAAATTTAACCAAATTTAAATTTTGGTCGGGTCTGGGTAGCACTACCCAAGTGGGGTTGTGGCCACCAATGGGCCACTAGGGGGCAACCCTAGCACCTCTTATTTTCCAAATTATGCAACTTATTTCCAAGGGGCATAGCTTTTCTCGGGGTTTCTTTGTTTTTACTTCTTATACTTGTTGGAAAGGTAGTTTCATGCCCTATATTGTGGTATAAGTGGTTTTTCCAAATTTTTCTATTTTATAGTAATTTTCTTATTGGAAGTCAAATGTTCTTTTCATGGTTGGAGAGGCCATAACTTGTGCATATAGAGTTAGATTTTGGACTTCTTATAGTCAGCTGAAAGCTTGTTCGGAGTACTACATAGTGAATCAGATTTGGACATGTTTTAGTATGGTTTCTTTGTTGTTATTTCCATCTGAGCTATTTATGGTTTCTTGTTGATTTTGGTAATTTTGTGAGCTTATGGCTATTTTGATCTTGGTGATTTGATGTTGGAGTCATTGTATACTCACACGTACATCTCTGATTACTCTTATTTGAAATGGTTATCAATATATTGTTGGATTTGTATGATTCATTGTTGCATATACAAGTTGTACAGTGTTCTAAGCAATCTATACTTACAGGTTGCATATATGACTTGGATATGGGTTGTCAATGACCATAAATTCTTTAGTGTTGTTGCATATTCATTTTTTTGGCTTGGTTTAGTCACTTGTTTTTCTAGTGTGGTTGTCTTGTTGAGGAGGAGAGTTGATATTACTAGGTACAACCATGATGTGATACCTATGTTGTTGACTATGTGATATAGACATGTGTGACACAGTTGGATTGTGTTACTAGTACATTTGGTGGTGATCATGGTGGACCATGGATGTTCCTTGTGCTTTAGGGAATTTGGCATGATATGATCATTTGTGTAGGTGCATTGTTTGTGGTGTTGATTGGTTCCTATTTGGTTTGTGATAGCGTGTCTTACTGTGTTAAGGATCATGATTTTGGTAGTTCCTCACTAAGGAGGTTGTTATCACGATGTCACAGATAGCTTGGTTACATGATTTAGTGGGAGATTGTAATAGTGATGGCTTGGAGGTGTGTCTTCTTGACTTGAGGATCATGGCTTTGGTTGATCTTCATTGAGGAGGTTTTTATCACAATTTCATGGATAGCTTGGTTACATGATTTAGTTGGAGCTTGTGATAGTGATGGTTTGGTGGTGTTGTATCTTATTTCTTTTGAGATTGTGGTTTGTACTCTTCCCTTTAAGAATGGTTATCATGTTTTCATGGAGAGCTTGGTATAATGGAGAGCTTGATACCTAAAAGGAGAGAGGTAGGGCCAAAAATGCTAAGGGTTCATTCAAATTAATGTTATGTATGTTGTCTAAGATAAATGAATTAAACTAAATGCAATTGAGTAATCTAAATGAATGAATTTGAATACAAAACAAAGATTTAAACTATGGTAGAAAACACATTATGATATGCAAACAATGAACTACATGATGAAATAATGCAGAATAGACAGAAATGAGATGAAATAGAGCACACCTAGGTAATGTTTGATGATTCTATAATGTTGTGGATGCTGACTAAAATCATTCAAATTTCACAGTGGGACTCATTCGCCTAGGGTGGAAAATTAGTCCTCCTACCAGTGAAAAAGTGTCAAAAACTAGTTTTTGACTATCGGGATCTAGAATCTAATGAAATTCATATTTTCAGTCCTAAGGTGGGACTCATTCTCCACTAGTGGTGAATTATTCCTCTACCAAAATTCTAAAAAAATAGGAGACAACTCTGCAACACCAGATCTGAAAATCTCTGATTGTTAGGTTGTCGAAGTCAATTCTCCAAGAAACGGATATAAAACCTTCTCCAAGCTTAAAATATGAATGAGTTGACTTGAAGCACCTAGTTTACTTGTTTACCAATCTTCAACACCAAAAATCTTGTTAAATCTACATACCTAGGTCTGCAAACACACATGCAATAGGGGAAAAATGGTTGAGGGTTAGCAAATAGAGGTTTTCCTTGGTCAAACCCCACTTTTGGTAATCAAACCCTTAATGAAACAATGAAATAAAATCTAGGATGATAAACTAACAACATGCAATCGCTATTAACTTACCAAACCCTTGATAATGCAAATATGAAGTAAAGTCAATGGATGCTTCAAAGTACTTGAGTATTGCTTGATAAGATATTGTAAGGTGCTTGAATGCTTAAGATTGCTTCAATATGATGTGGGAATGTTGGAGGATTGTAAAATGAGGTGAAAATCTCTTATTTATACAATCTTGTGCCTTAGTTAATTGTTCATACCTCATCACAAGCCAAAATCAAGTGCTTTTGAATAAAAATTGGAAAGGAAATTTTAAATTTCTTGAATTTGGAGCCAAGGGGGACTCATTCGCCACCCATGGTGGGGTATGTGCAGGATCATCATGGAAAAAAAAGGCCCTTAAGTGGTGAAAAATTTCAAAAAATCAGAGTTAGGCAACTTGACGTAAAAATTTGAATAAGTTATCTATATTCTTTCAAAACTACGTAAGAATAGAATTTGTAACAAATTGAATGTAGTTTCTAAACTACTAGGTTTTTCTTTTTTAAATCTAGTTGGTGAAAATTTGAAATTTCAATGCATAGTACTTAAATTTTAGAGAAAAATAAGTAGGCATTTATCGACCACCCTAACCACAATAAAATGATAATATTTTTTATAAGATTTTAGATATAAGTAGAGGACTCATGTCTTGATGTGATGCATATTTTTTATAATTTTTTTTCCAAGTAAATAATTAATTATGAATTTTTATTACAAATTTTAAAAATCTAAAACTTGTATGTCTAACCACCTTAACTTGGTCAAAACTTCATTTTTTTTTTAAAATCCTATAGTATGTGAAGCATAGAATGTGGCGCATGTTTCAAATTCAAAAAATGTGATACCGTTTGAAAGCTATAGATGTTTTTCAATCAGCCTATCAATTAGGACTTTATACGTAATTCAAATAGAAAATAAATAAAAATTATTTATTAAATTCAAAGTAAAGCATAATTGATATTTGTGGAAAGCTAAGAATCTCCTTTAAAAACCCTTCTTATTTCATCAATTTTGGGTAAAAAAAAATCCATCAGCCACATACCCTACACATACCCATCATATCACCACTTTTTTGCCCATCATGATCCTACACATACCTAGCGAATGGGTCTGACCTAAGACTTGAAAATGGGTGTTGGGAATTAAGTTGTATTTAATGTTGTTTGTCAGGCTTACATTAAAAAATACACTTAATTAAAGCATATGAGGGCATAAAGGGACCAAATAAAGCATGAGAAGGGATAAATAGTGAAGTTGTGCCTAGAAAAGCATGAAATCTTATTACAAGACTTTACAATACTTAAAAATAAGACTTTTTTAATGATGAAAAGGTGAGTTTTAGGTGAATTGTAATGAATAGAGTCTAGAAGAATGTATAAATGTCTTACAACACTTCACAACACCTTCACAAGATGTCATTATTTGAATTTTAGCACCTAAATATGCATGTTCAAGCCATGTTACAACATAGAATCAAAGCAAAATATATCAAACACCAAGAAACAAGACCTAAAATGCCATGAAAATTACAAGGGCCATTTTTCTATGACACATTTAGCCCCCACTTTAGTGAGAGGATGAACCTACTTCAAACTCACACTAAAGTAGCCATGAACATCGAGGAGAGGGTTCAAATGCACTTACGCTAGCAAGATGGAATGACAACAATCAAGAGGGATGATCAAGGCCCTAGGATGAAGATCCCATGGAAAACTAAGCATAAGATCAAAGGAACAAGTGTTGAGAATCATATGAAGCTTCAATCATTAGTCCAACTAGTTGTGGATTAGATCTAGGCTGATTGTTTGAAAAAGAGAATGTGTACTCACTTTGGGGCGACAAAACTCATAACAGTTCACCAGGTGAGAAGGCCCAAATGTACTCACTCTAGGGCCACGAAAATTATGATCATCCATGGGGTGAGAAAGCCCAAAAGGTAAGATACATACGTTAGTTGGTATGCACTCACAAATACAAAGGTGGCTATGGGAAAAAGTCATGTTGCTAGGTGGGATTCCCGCTCAACCATATTAAAGTTATGCCTCCTGGTAACTTTAACAAGGTGACATAAGGAAAAATGTCATGAACAAAAAGAAAGGTACCACAGTCATGCAAGTTGTGTTATGCAAGGTGGAAAAAGATGCAAAAATGTAAAGTGCAAAATGTAAAGTGTTAAAGTGTAAAATGTTCAAAGGAGTCTTGTTTAGTTTATGCAAGGTCAATCACTTAGGGAACATTGTGTCTAATGTCTCCAAGAGAGGACCAATCAAATAATATTATATTCTCAACTTAGGGGATGCAATGTGTCACATCAGGCCACCAAGAGGAATGCAATATGCTAAGATAGATCACAATTATGAAAGACATCATACCCATTGTCATCCAAAAAGTGACGAACACATCATATAAATGACAAGGCTACACTAGGAACCAAGAATGCAAATGAATTAATGGTAATGTATGCCCCTCACTTTAAAGGAATTCCTACGCATCATTCTGTGAGCAATTACTTTAAAGCAGTGTTTAGAAAAGAAAAACAAAAACAAAAAAGAAAACAAGACATGAGATCCAACTTGGAAAGCCCTATACCAACTCATATGTTTCGAACTTAGGTTGCGTCATGTCAAGGAAAAATGAAAAAAAAAATATAGAGAGTTTCCCCCCCAAAAAGAAAGCACACCAAACACATAAGGGATCTATGGATTTGGGGTCAATATGTTCGTTGATGCAATGATTTTATGAAAGAGCTCAGAACTGTCATCATTCCCCAAAGCACATAGAACTGGAAGAATGACACAAAGAGAGTGAAAACAAAGGAAAAATAAAGTCTATTTTGGGTCAACATGGAAGAGACCTTGTGGTCTCAATGCTTTGCATTGTCTCCAAAAGGAAAACACAAGTGAAACAAAAGAAAATTAAAAGGTGAAAGAAAAGGGAAAATATTTTGGGTCAACATGTAGGAGACATTCTGGTCTTGATGCCTTGTGTCATCCCCAAAAGGAAAACACAAAAAAAAAGCGAAAAAGACAAGGAACTTTTGGGTCAACATGGAAGAGACATAGGAAGTCTCTACACTTTGTGTCATCTCCAAAAGGAGAACACAAAACAAAAGGAAAAAGACAAGGACCTTTTGGGTCAACATGGAAGAGACATAGGGAATCTCTACTCTTTGTGTCATCCCCAAAAGGAGAACACAAACCAAAAGGAAAAAAATACAATGCACGACGAATAGAAGAATAAAGATATGAATAGAAGAAGTGTACTGAGAGGGAACATCAAACACATGATACGAGGGAACACAATACACACATGGAAAGGAAAAAGAAAAGGATCAAGTAATATAAATGTAAGTCAACCATTAACTAAGTTATTGGTTTCTCAATCTTAAATGGTTAAGCAGAAAAGCAATAACATAGTTAAGAGACAAAGGAAAATGCATTACAAGGACAAGGCTAACAACTTCTTGCCCCCCACAAACTGTAAAGGCAAGAATGAGCTAAGGTGGGTGATGGGAAAGGATCATGCAATAGTGAGAATACAAAATTCTACAACTATGGCATGATGAAGGGGTTTATATTGTTTTAAGTTATGACAAGGAAGTAATCGGTATTAGTGAAGTGATACTTATCCAGTATATCCTTCAATGTCTGACATTATTCTGTTCGATGTCTAAGAATACGATGATATTTTCCAAATCATATGTTAGTCTTTCAGATGAATAACCAATCTATTCATAGGTGGTAAAAGTATAAGACCCTTTTTTAAAAATAATTGAAGTCTCCTTTCACATTCAGGTGGAGGATGTGTAGATAACTTGAGCTTCTTCAATTTATATGGTCGTTTTCATTTGCTAGATTTCCTTGTTCATGAATAGAAGGAAGAAGAGGACCCATGGGAATCCTAACATCCTTATCATTAGAAGGAGAGAATGGTTGTTCATGTGGAAGGATAATGTTTAAGTCAGGAGGAGCATCCAAGATCACTGTACTAGCATCCTGAAGTCTCCTAGGTTGAAAAGGATGTCTATTAGGATGAGAAGGATCTTGGTATCCTAATCCTATTATGTTTGCATTGGTTGACTATTGTTCAAGAAGTTGATGGATGTCATTTTCATGTTTTGTGTCACAACCTTGTTTACTTAAGATAGTGAATCCTTTACTATATGTTTCTTCAAAATTGATAGGAGTGTTTGTGACTTTTTGATTGTTAAAAGGGTTGTGATTGTGTTAGGTTAGAGGAAATAGGTCCACTTGAGGGAGGAACCTTAGGTTCTTGATTGATTTTAGGATGTAAATATGCAAAGTGATTAGGAGGTGCCATAGTAGGAATATCTTGTGACTTCATGGAGGGATAAAAGGGTGCATTGGATTTTAGGTTGTCAAAGCAGTAATTGTAGAACTTGTTCATGCTAGCATCATCTTCTCCAATGATGTCTACATCACGAGGAGTGTAATGCGCCGTCTTAATAACCTAAGAATGTTGCAATAGTGTTTAAAGGTGTAATAATTTTTTTTTAAAGTATTAATATTAGGTTAATTAATTGCATACATTCGTTAAGTTACTAAACGATTCACTACTTTGAGTTTTCCATAAGTGACTAAAGTATTTCACATTGCACATATTAATAACATTAATATAAACATTGCATAACATTGAAATTTCCATTCAAGATATAATAAATTACAAACATGTTTTTCCATACATTGCATTTGATATTTATACAATACTCATCCATTTGATGAGGTAGTTCAAATAATAGTTACATTTTACAAATGATCACCTCACAACATTGAGGGATTTTTTTCAAATACAAGTTTACAATATACAATGTTGAAATAAACAAAAGTATCCAGTTGCGAGCTCTCCATCCATGAAGCTCTCGATGCCATGATCAAACTAGGGACCCAACGGAGTAAGGTGCATGTTCCACCCAACCATGTGGTACCCGTAGGTCCACCCCCCATGCTAGGAGATAGTAATAAGGTTACCTAGACCTAATCTACTAACCCTAGACACTAGTACAAACAATCTATTGGTTACATTGCTTCCAGATTTTGACAATTGATCATACCACAAACATAGGGTTAACTGTTATTCTAGGTGGAGTGTCATCACAACAATGGAAAGGTTACCTTGGTGTTTCTTCCTAGGTTCCGGCCCCCAATCTTTGGGTTACCCTGGTAACCTCTTACGAAACCTGGCCCCTATTGCATACTGTTGCGGAATCGAATGTCTTTTAAAGGAACAAGACACCGATTTGCCATTCCAGGCCTTCTCAACTTATCCTCATGACTAAAGTAGCTCAAGAGTCATAAGGGAGGCATGTACATCTTGTTAAGTGTTTTAATCTAACTACTGTGTTCTTTAGTTTTCACTGACTTACTAACTATTTATAAGTTACCCTGACACCACTTTGTGTGTCGGCCCTTACAAATAGCCACTCCCCTAAACATAACAAAGGTTTCTACGTTTTCATGACTAGGGTTTACCAAGTGCACAAATAACCAAAATGATATAGAAAATAAATCACGTTATAATGAACAACATTCAATGTTCATAACATAGGTGTCAAACCACCAAATAAAGTCGTGTACACATCCTTAGATAACACAAGATGTTTAATCTTATCAATCACAATCCCCATAATAGTTAGTCTGGAAGACTTGATCATTAAAAACTCTCCCCATTTGCCCAATTCACAAAAAAATCAAAACTATTTAAAACATATTCTTGTCTATCTTTTGGATATACTAAATCCATATATAAGAGTTTGAATACAACATATTTATAAATGGTTTTAATGAAAAATCTATTTGAGAACAATAAATGTAATTGTTTTCTTTTAATTCACTTTTCTAATTTTCACAAATTTACATATGATCTTTTCTATACTTTCACAATTTAAATTTTCTCATGAATTTATAAAATATCAAAATTATTTTTCTAATTTAATAACTTCACAAACTTATCAAATATTTATATATAAACATATAAATATTATAATAAAAATACTATTCTTAATTCCAATAAATATATTTATATATAGTCATATATATACATATATATAATCCAAATTATAATTTTTCACTTTTTAAATACTAATTAAAATTGGCATGAAATTTTAAATCAAAAAGTAATAAAGTCTTTTAACTCTTTCGTAGCCTGTGCCTGGCCGAAATGAGGGTTTTGGGCATGCGTCGGCCATAGCCACGCCGCTCTGTACAAGGGCGGAGGCAGTGGGAATTACTCCCACCGTCGCCTCCCTTACGGGCGGCAGCTGTGGGAGTGGCCGCAGCCACCTCCCACTATCGCCTCCCTTAGGGGCGGCGACTGTGGGGAAAATCCCCACGACCCCCATGAATATGCCCTTAAATTTTAAATATAGACCTCATAAAATTAAAACAAAATTTCTTTAAAATATAGAATCTAAAACCCTACGATTTTAACAATAATATTCTTCATTTTAAAATAAAAATATATCAAAACTTCAATCTGGTGATTCCGTCCGTACGACGGCGATTTTCTTAAAATAAATTCAAATAAATCACATCTACAGAATTCATTAAAACAACAATTAATTACAAGTATTGGGCATTATCATTCAACAGGAAATACCAAAATGTAATTACAAACCCCTTCAAATATTTAACAATCTTGTTTCTATAAAATAGAATTTTGTTTCACAGAGGTTTTAAAATATGGGAAGAATTTTCTTCCTTTTTTTTAATCTAAAATTCTTCTCAAATTCTTTTACTGAGTAAATAAAGTTCTACCAAATTCTAGAGAAATATTCAGAAAACTCAAAAGCAAATCTTTTTCTCTAACTTTTTAAAGAGAACAAACAAACTAAACAAGGAAAATAACTGATTTCCAAAGCATACTGGTGAAGAAATTTTTTTGTTGCCTCTGTTGCCTGAAGCACACAATATTCCCAAAATATTTTCCAACCCAACACAAGAATCCTTTGGATGATCTTCCACAAAGAATCACAACCCAAAAAAAAACAGAGAGATAACAACTTCTAAGAAGATTTCAATTTTTTATTTTTTTTACACAGTAAGAGAATTTTTGCAAATATGCTCTGATAATTTTCCCCTTGAGGAAATTGAACAACCCCTGTCAATTTCCTGAGATCCAAAATATCCTCCGTAAAGAAATTTCTCAACAACCTCATTTAACACACTGGCACACATGTCGAGAAGTGGTTATCAAAAATATCTTTCCACTTCTCAGCAATTTGCCAATTCAAATTTTGCATGCATATTTTAATTTTATTTATTTTAAATTTAAATTTAAAAAATCAATTTTCAATTCACATGCATTTACTTTAATTTAATTTTCTAATTTTCAATTACACTATTTACTCACTTAATATTTTAATTTAACTAATTAATTTATTTATTTAAATAAATTTGATCTTTTATAATCAAACCATTTAACCAAATAAGCTAATTAATTAATTAAATAATCAAGCAAGTAATTTCTTTAACATATAAAATTGATTTAAATAACAATAATTTAATACACAATAATCTAACATTAAAAATTAACCAAATTTACTTTTCAAACAATTTATCCAAACAAAAATGACAATACAACCTATGACTCAAAACTGAAAATAGACAAAGTACTAAGACCAGGATTATAAACTAGGCTAGGGTAAACCAAACTACTATCTCCCGATCAACGTTTCCGTTGAGTCTTGACATGCTCAGACCTGAATACACAGGGGGAGTTAGTGTCATGTACCTAGAAATCCTGCAACCAAGCAAATAACGTGCATACATATACATATATATAAAGCATCAAACAAACACACCGTGCGGAGAAAATCACAGATATCGTAGGGCACTCGCAAGCGAGTGATGTGATTCCGTTCTCCAGACCAATACACTTCACAACAAACTGACGAAATAAATAGCTGTTAGTTCATCATAACATGTACATATCAATGATCAACTGAAAATAAACATCTTCATTAATTCAAAGCATATCAGAAAATAATAATCACCATACAAAGTATCATCATGTCATAGAATAAATCCACTATCGCTCAAAACCAGCGATCAAAATATCCAACAAAACATCATAGATCTAATAGTGTGGAAACATAGCAACGAAAAGCATAAGCATAAACGGAGGGGTACTACATCATCTTCTCCAATGATGTCTACATCACGAGGAGTACAATCATGAGGAGTTGAAGGAGCATGTGTAAGTTCAAGGTCATTAGGGTCATAGCCAAAGGCACAATTGGACATGTCTACCAATGATTTTAATGAATTCCAAAACTTATTGAAAGAAAATACCATGATGTAAGTAAAATAAGATGCAATAAATGATTAAAAACAAAGATTGTAGAAATTAAAATAGAATGCAAGAACAAGAAACTGTAATGCAGAAAAATGCCAAAAAGATGTCAGAAATGTTGTCTAAAAAGTGTAGAGGGACTAATTCGCCTAGGGTGGCGATTGAGTCCTAGTATGATGTTTTTTTTGTGTTTTTTTTTAAAATTAAGATGATTTTAATGCTCTACCGAATGCAATCAAGGATGCAAAATGCAATTTTTTAATTTTTTCAATGAGATACAATGCAACAATGAAATCTAAATGAAGTTTTCACTAATGCAATATGAAAAGTCCTAGAATGCAAAAACAAAACAATGCCCTAATTGAATGTTAATGTAAATGTAATATAGGATGAAATATACAAATGAAATCAAAAATGAAAAGTGTTCAAAAGTTGGGTTCACCAAAATGAACCATTGATTTTTGGGTTCCTAGGACTTCTCTAGCTCTTCTAGGGTTTTTCACCTAAAAGGAGAGAGGTAGGGCCAAAAATTCTAAGGGTTCATTCAAATTAATGTTATGTATGATGTTTTCTAAGCTAAATGAAGTAAAATAAATACAATTGAGTGATTTAAATGAAATAATTTGAATGCAAAACAAAGATTTAAACTATGCTGGAAAGCACATTGTGATATGCAAACAATGAACTAAATGATGAAAAAATGCAAAACAGAAACAAATGAGATGAAACAGAGTGCACCTAGGAAATGCTTGATGATTGTGGAATGTTGTGGATGCTGACTGAAATCATTCAAATTTCACAGTGGGACTCATTCGCCCAGGGTGGCGAATTAGTCCTCCTACTAGTGAAAAAGTGTCGAAAACTGGTTTATGGCTGTCAGGATCTAGAATCTGACGAAATTCATATTTTCACTCCTAAGGTGGGACTCATTCTCCAGTGGTGGTGAATCATTCCTCTCCCAAAATTTTTAAAAACTAGGAGGCAACTCTAAAACACCAAATCTGGAAATCTCTGATTGTTAGGTTGTCGAAGTCAATTCTGCAAGAAATGGACAAAAAACCTTCTCCAAGCTTAAAATATGAATGAGTTGACTTGAAGCACCTAGTTGACTTGTTTACCAATCTTCAACACCAAAAATCTTGTTAAATTTGCATACCTAGGTCTACAAACACACATGCAATAGGGGAAAAATGGTTGAGGGTTAGCAAATAGGGGTTTGCCTTGGTCAAACCCCACTTTTGGTAATCAAACCCTTAATGAAACAATGAAATGAAAGAGAATGATAAAATAACAAAATGCAATTTCTATTAACTTACCAAACCCTTGATAATGAAAATCTAAAGTAATGTCAATAGATACTTCAAAGTGTTTGAGTATTGCTTGATAAGATATTGTAAGATGCTTGAATGATTAAGATTGCTTGAATATGATGTGGGAATGTTGGAGGATTGCAAAATGAGGTGAAAGTCACTTATTTATACAATCTTGTGCCTTAGTTAACTGTCCATACCTCATCATAGGCTGACATCAAGTGGTTTTGAATAAAAACCTGAAAGGAAGTTTTAAATTTTTTGAATTTGGAGCCAAGGGGTCTCATTCACCACCCATGGGTCCCACCTAGGACCTGAAAATGGGTGTCAAGAATTAAGTTGTATTTAATGTTGTTTTTCAGGCTTACATTCAAAAATACACTTAATTAAGGCATATGAGGGCATAAAGGGGCCAAATAAAGCATGAGAAAGGGATAAATAGTGACGTTGTGCCTAGAAAAGCATGAAATCTTATTACAAGACTTTACAACAATTCAAAATAGGACTTGTTTAGTGATGAAAAGGTGATTTTTAGGTTAATTGTAATGAATAGAGTCTAGAAGAATGTAGAAATGTTTTACAACACTTCACAACACCTTCAAAAGATGTCATTATTTGAATTTTAGCACCTAATTATGCATGTTCAAGCCATGTTAAAACATAAAATCAAAGCAAAATATATCAAACACCATGAAACAAGACCTAAAAGGCCATGAAAATGACAAGGGGCCATTTTTCTATGGCATAGAGAGATCTTGGAGGATACCTTCCTTGTAGGTCTATGGGCTTTTGAGACACTTACTTCTCGGGGCTTCCTTCATGTGAGAGATCTTGGGGGTCACCTCCTTGTAGGTCTGCGGACCTATAAGACACTTTCATTCTTCAACTTCATAATTCTATAAGGCTATGAAAATAGGACTTGTTTAGTGATGAAAAGGTGAATTTTTAGGTGATTTTTACTCAAATTCCCCTTTTATGCAAATTGATATCTGGGTTATTTTCCTTGATGTCTATAGTAACAGATCTCTGGTTTTTAGCTCCCGAAAACTAGTAATAAATTTTGTAGCTTCAATTTCATCTTGTTGCACTATAAAGGTCAACTTTGCAACCTGACAACTTTTGTAATCTTGCCTCAAACTTCTTCTCCACTTAATCTTCAACCTATAAATTTGCAAATACACATTCAAGAGGAGAAAAAATTGTTGATTGTTAGTGAATAGGGGTTTTCCTTGGTCAAAACCCTTTTAGGAAATTAAACCAAATGATGAAATAATGAAATTGAAGCATGAACATGAAACTTCAAGTGGTGTTGATACCTTGGATGTTGTCTTGGAATGTAAATCTGCAAACTAGTTAACATAAATTTTCCATGAAGAATGTAGATCTTGATGCTTGAATAAGATGTGAAACAATTCTTTCAAGTAGATATTCAATGCTACATCAACTATCTTAGGTCAACAACATGCATGAATTCACCATGCCTTAGACATGATGAAGTGATCTTGAATTGTTGCAATAACTTTGAATTCCTTTGAATTGTTCTTGTAAACTCTTGTGAACTCAAACTTGCTATAATGCATGCATGCTTGGAAGTCTAGGATGAAATTATGTCGATTAACCCCATATTTATACTAAATCTAGAGATTAACCCCAAAATTCAAATAATTCAAGCCGAAACCGGATTTAGAAATGAAAATTATCAAAATCTCATCATAATTAAATTCAAAAAGGGGTCCTTATTAAGGAAGGACACATTCGCCACCTAGGGTGAATGGGTCCTTGCACAAGTTTCTAGGACCTTACTCTAGGAGGGTAAAACAACATCAAAAACCCATGTCAAATATGTAAAGAAAGGGGGGTCCTATTGAGGGAGGACCCATTTGCCACCTAGGGTTCAAGTGGGTTCTAGCACCAATTTCTAGGACTTTAAATTTTCCAAATTAAATGTTTTTCAATTTGAATAATGGGTGCTTGGATGGATCCTTCTGAAGGTTTCATAAATAAGGCTTAAATTTGAATTAAAGGGGCTAACTAACTTTAATTAACCACATATAATTAATGATACCCTAGATAAGTGTGAAAGTGTGTTACAACACTTTACAACACCGTAAGTAAGGTAGAACCTAGGTACATTTTATTTGAAAAGAGGCCCATTAGGCTCAATTAATTAAAGAAACCCTAGAAAAGTGTGAAAGTGTGTTACAACACTTTAACAAGGTGCAATTTAAGTACATTTAGTTAAAAGGGGCCCTAGATTAATGTGAATGTGTACAACACATTACAACATTAATCCAAGACACAATTAATTCAATTATTACGCTAATTATATGTCAATTATTCCCAAATTAAGTGAGGAAAATGGATACCTTTTTGATGCAGAGTGGCAGGGGAAGCAACACCTTTTTCCAATAGCTTCTCTAAATGCACACATCAACTTCACTATTCCTTCCAACAAGAATCTTGATCACCCAACTCAAATCACACAACTAGACATGTTTGAAGGACTTGGGAATGCTGTGTACACTCTAAAAATTTCAAAACAAGACCAAATAACCTAACTTTACACTCAAAAACTCCCATTCTCTCATCACTCTTACACAAGCCCATGCAACCTTGCAACATTGCCAAATAGGACAGTCAAAAAAAAAAATTATTAAAGGAATTAACCAGACAATGAAATCAGGTTTTAGACTTCTAACAAGATCCCCCACAAGTTCCCAAAAGCACAAGATCAAACACCCAAAACAAATGTATCAAAAGATTGTTTTACAAGCCATAAACAAGGCTTAACTAGGCATGTACAAGGAAGCTTTCAACTTGTCAAGGCACACCCCAACACCCCTAATGCCTTTAAAAGAACCCAACAAGTTCTCCAAGTCCTATTTCACATGTTTCATCCATTCTATTTACTCAAATAATCAGAAATTGAAAGAAATGCTTACAAATGATCATTTTCTGGACTGTTTCAAGGTAAAACCAGAGCTAGGGCATCACATAACTTTTGCAAAACTCCATTTTTCAATATGAAACAAATTGAATAATGTAAAGGAGTCCTAAATCTAACAATCCACCAGTTTTTAGATTTTTCCCATAGTGGAAATGGGAATTACATCCATTTTGGTGACCAAACCCTTGTTTTGCAAGGTTTCAGACCCACTTTCACTAAAATTGATGTAACTTATTCAATTCTTAATGAAAACGAGCCAAATCACCACCAAAATAAATTATACTCTTCTCTCTTTCAAACCATTCTAATTTGGAGTCCGTAAAATGATGTACCAGACCGTACCAAGCACAGGATCAGGATAAAACGCTGTAAAAAAATAGAAAAAACAAAGTTTTCTTCTTCTTAAATACTTCAAAACTTCAAAACTGCCAACAACAGCCCAACCTCGACCCAAGGGAGGATTTTTAAACTTGTTTCGCATCATTTACAACTGACCTCAACTGATTTTTGAAGGAGGGAACCATTAGTTAATGAAATTACATCATTAATGCTGATTTTACGCCAAATTTCCTTATGACAACTTTGCATTTTGAAGCAACTTTGCAATCCTAAAGACCTAAGACCTTAACAACCATTCAAATAACATTGAAATAGCCTTATTACATTTTAAAGACCCCAAACCTTGCACATTTACATAAAATTTCACATTTTTTCCTTCAAAGGCTACAAAAGCAACTTTTAGTGCAAGATTGCATTGTTGCATATTTTGACTCAAAACTCAAAAACTCACCCTAGATCTTGCTCAATGGTCTTGATTGACCTTATTAATGACTAAAAGACTCAAAAATAATAATTCTAACCTCCTAACAACAAATTTTCATTAAATGAGCGAAAATGGAGGATGAGGTGTAGGTGCTCTTGCACCATACACCCCCCCTAGAAAAGACTCATGCCTCATGAGTTGTGTTTGATAGCACTGTCTCCAAGCTTCAAAAAAGGTCCACTGATCCACAAATCCACTCCATTGGTTCATGTAAACTGGAACTGCAAACAGCCCTGCACTTCTAGCATTTTGGAATGCATTGATACATGCATTTTCCCTCTTCTCTATCCTCAGACCTACAAGCAGTCTTTTATCTTTTCCCTGAGCAAGATTGAATTGTTTACTGTGTTTTTCACCTGCATACAAATAAGTATTAGTAACTCTATGATATTTGTTGTTTCCTTTGTTACCTTCATGCTTGCAACCATCTTTTATGCCCTGTTTTTCTTGTCTTTCACTCACTGCCTCATCAAATTGTTCTGTCCCTGTCAAATCAGACTTATGTACTGTACTTCCTACAAAATTTGTTTGTTTCTCAGACCTTTTCTTAACTATAGGGCATTAAATGGTTCCTACTAACACATTCTCATGCAAACTCACTGTCCTCACCTTCTTTACCTCTGTATTTTCCTTTACATCTGTTATCCCTGCATTTTCAGTCTTAGAACTGATTACATGATCAAAATATTTGTTTTCCTTTATCACATTTACAGGTTCCTTCTTGCCACACATTATTACTTTTGCCTTACCTTTGATATCTTCTACAAGAGGATTTAACACAAAAGAATGACCATCTTGAACTATGGTGTAAGTATTTTCCCTACCATCATACAATGCCCTCTTGTCAAATTTCCAAGGTCTGCCTAATAAGAGATGACAACAGTCCATTGGAAGAACATCACACACAACACTATCATGATAACCACCAATTTGAAAATCCACTATAGCCTTTTCATTCACCAACAAATATTGATCATCAATTAACCATGAGATTTTATAGGGACATTCATGAGAAATCTTTTTCAATCCTAACTTATTGACCATTTCACATGACACCATGTTTTCAGTTGATCCAGAATCAATGACTACTCTACATACCTTGTCCTTGCACTTACAATTTGTCTTGAAGATACTTTTCCTTTGCAAAGGTGCTTCCTCTTTTGCTGCCTTCAAGATTGTTTTTCTCACCATCAACATTTCCCCAACCTCAGGATCTGCATTCCTACTTGGAGAACAATTACTTTCACACTCCTCTTCATGTACCAATTGTGCTCTTCTATCAATCTTCTTGTCTCCACTAGAAGAACTACCAACCCTCTCAGGACACTTCCATGAAGGATGGCCAAACTCATTGCATGTGTAGCATCTTCCTGCAAAATCATTAGAACCTCTACCAATACCAAACCTTCCTCTACCTCTAAAACCAAAACCACCTCTAGAATCATTGTTATCTTTACCTTTGTTTGCTCCTTGATCTTCATTTGGCTGCTTTGATGTAGAAGGTATTCCTCTTCCTCTTGCACTAGGACCACCTCTTCCTCTTACTGCTTTCTCTTGTCTCCTTTTAAGCTTCTCCTCCACCTTGATTGCCATTTGATAACAATCCTCTACACTCCTAGGGTTAGCCAAAACCAATTCATCCTGTATATTAAGCCTCAAACCACCAATATATCTAGCAATTTTTTCATCTTCATTCTCATGATGACCAGACCTCAAACTTAATTTATAAAACTCCTCAGTATAGGACTTAATATCCATTTCCCTTTGCCTCAAACTTTGCAATTTTTTAAACATTTGAATTTGGTGATCTTTGGGTAAGAATTTACCTTTGAGTTTAGATATCATCTTGTCCCATGATGTGATCTTAGACTTTCCTTGTTTCCTCCTCTCAGACTGAAAGTAATTCCACCATACCAAAGCATGACCCTGCAACTTAGTCTTTGCAATCCTTATTATTTTCTCCTCATGAACTTCTTTACATTCAAAATGGTTATCTAATGCAGCAATCCAATCAAGTAGTTCTTCATCATTTAGACTACCACCATATTTAGAAAAATCAAGTTTTACCTTAGGCTTGTCACCTTTCACTGCCTTCAACAACTTTGCCATTCTTTGGTCTTCTGGATCAAGTTCTTCTTCCATGTCTTCAAACTCCTCATCTTCCTCTTTTTCTGGCTCACTCTCTTCAGCATCTCTTCTCTTGTTTGTCTCCAGGGCTATGACTCTCTCTTCCAACTCTTTGAGTTCTCTTGCATGCCTTTCCTTCATCTCCCTCATCTCTTTAGCCATATCTTTGCTCTTTGGAGGCATCTTGTCAACCTTTTCTTTTCTTCAACCTGCAAAATGCAAACCAAAACCTACTCCCTGCTCTGATACCACTATGATGCAGAGTGGCAGGGGAAGCAATACCTTTTTCCAATAGCTTCTCTAAATGCACACATCAACTTCACTATTCCTTCCAACAAGAAACTTGATCACCCAACTCAACTCACACAACCAGACATGTTTGAAGGACTTGGGGATGCTGTGTACACTCTCAAAATGTCAAAACAAGACCAAATAACCTGACTTTACACTCAAAAACTCCCATTCTCTCATCACTCTTACACAAGCCCATGCAACCTTGCAACATTGCCAAATAGGACAGTCAAAATAAAAACTTATTAAAGGCATTAATCAGACAATGAAATCAGGTTTTAGACTTCTAACAAGATCCCCCACAAGTTCCCAAAAGCACAAGATCAAACACCCAAAACAAATGTATCAAAAGATTGTTTTACAAGCCATAAACAAGGCTTAACTAGGCATGTACAAGGAAGCTTTCAACTTGTCAAGGCACACCCCAACAAACCTAATGCCTTTAAAAGAATCCAAAAAGTTCTCCAAGTCCTATTTCACATGTTTCATCCATTATATTTACTCAAATAATCAGAAATTGAAAGAAATGCTTACAAATGATCATTTTCTGGACTGTTTCAAGGTAAAACCAGAGCTAGGGCATCACATAACTTTTGAAAAACTCCATTTTTCAATATGAAACAAATTGAAGAATGTAAAGGAGTCCTAAATATAACAATCCACCAGTTTTTAGATTTTTCCCATAGTGGAAATGGGAATTACATCCATTTTGGTGACCAAACCCTTGTTTTGCAAGGTTTCAGACCCACTTTCACTAAAATTGATGTAACTTATTCAATTCTTAATGAAAACGATCCAAATCACCACCAAAAGAAATTAGACTCTTCCCTCTTTCAAACCATTCCAATTTGGAGTCTTAAAATGATGTACCAGACTGTACCAATCAAGGGATCAGGAAAAAACGCTGTAAAAAATAGAAAAAACAAAGTTTTCTTTTTATTAAATGCTTCAAAACTTCAAAACTGCCAACAACAGCCCAACCTCGACCCAAGGGAGGATTCTTAAACTTTTTTCCCATCATTTAAAACTGCCCTCAACTGATTTTTGAAGGAGGGAACCATTAGTTAATGAAATTACATCATTAATGTTGATTTTACGCCAAATTTCCTTATGACAACTTTGCATTTTGAAGCAACTTTGCAATCCTAAAGACCTAAGACCTTAACAACCATTCAAATAACATTGAAACAGCCTTATTACATTTTCAAGACCCCAAACCTTGCACACTTACATAAAATTTCACATTTTTTCCTTCAAAGGCTACAAAAGCAACTTTTAGTGCAAGATTGCATTGTTGCATATTTTGACTCAAAACTCAAAAAATCACCCTAGATCTTGCTCAATGGTCTTTATTGACCTTATTAATGACTAAAAGACTCAAAAATACTAATTCTAACCTCCTAACAACAAATTTTCATTAAATGAGCAAAAATGGAGGATGAGGTGTAGGTGCTCTTGCACCACTTTTCCGTCACTACATTTTCGCCCACTTTAGTGAGAGGATGATCCCATGTCAAACTCACACTATAGTAGACATTCAAGACACTTAAATATGCAACAATAACAAAGATACATAATCATATTGTATCAAAGGCCAAGAAAAGTAAAGAAAAATAAAAGGTTTAAGCACAACCATTCCAACGCGATGTGGAATGGGGTTGTTTGTCCATAATATGTGCTTCTCACTCTGGGGTAGTGGAACCTCAGTCTTTCCACTAGGTGATTTATCCAAAAAAATGTGTATGCTCACTCTGGTTAGTGGAACCTTAGTCTTTCCACTACGTGAGTTATCCCAACAAGGTGGTTTAATGAGGAAGTCATGCCAGTGTGTCGGATTCTCATCGTATAATGATAAATTCATCCATCCCAGTGTGTTAGCTTCTCATCATACTAACTGTACCAAATCTATCCTCTTGATAACTTCAATAAGGTAGTGCCACAATGCTATGCTTTTGTAAATGCTTTTGAACATATGTAAAATTTTGTTAAGGGGGAATTTTCTTTGTTCGTGTAAGGTATTCTTCTTAGGTAGCATTGTGCCTAATGTATCCAAGAGAGGATAAGTCAAGGATATCAAATCGCCACTTATGGGATGCCTTGTTCACATCATGCCACAAAGGGAGATTGCATGCTTAGACATATCGCACTCTTGGAGGACATCCAACCCAATGACACCACCAAGAAAAGGACATGTCACAAGAAAAAAAGAAAATCATGCAATCGAATATACAAAAATATGTCATTGATGTATGCCCCCACTTTAAAGTGGTTGTAAACACCATTGCTGTGAGAAATTGCTTTAAAGTAGCCATTTTTTTCCATAAGACATGAGAGCTTTCCTTGGAAAACTCTATGCCAAGTCATATGTTTCTAAAATAAGCTATTCCATGAAATAGGAAGGAAGGGTTTCCCCCACAAATACATAAGGGATCTATGGATTCGAGGTCAGTATGTCTTTGCTACAATGTTGTCATAGAGCACAAAATTGTCATCATTCCCTAAATAATCATAGAACTGGAAGAATGACACATAGAGAGTGAAACAAAGAAAAATCCTTTTGGGTCAACATGGAAGAGAGATAAATGTCTCGACACCTTGTGTCATCCCCAAAAGGAAAACACAAGACAAATGAAAAATATAAGAGAAAATATTTTTCTTCAACATGGAAGAGACATGAATATCTCGAAACCTTGCATCATCTCCAAAAGGAAAACACAAAACAAATATGCATCACATCAAGACATGAGTCCTCTACTTATATCTAAAATCTTATAAAAAAACTATTATCATTTTATTATGGTTAGGGTGGTCAGATAAACGCCTACTTATTTTTCTCTAAAATTTAAGTACTACTGCATTGAAATTTCAAATTTTCACCAACTAGATTTAAAAAAAAAAAAAACCTAGTAGTTTAGAAACTACATTCAATTTGCTACAAATTCTATTCTTACGTAGTTTTGAAAGAATATAGATAACTTATTCAAATTTTTACGTCAAGTTGCCTAACTCTGATTTTTTTGAATTTTTCGCCACTTAAGGGCCTATTTTTTCCATGATGATCCTGCACATACCCCACCATGGGTGGCGAATGAGTCCCCCTTGGCTCTAAATTCAAAAAATTTAAAATTTCCTTTCCGGTTTTTATTCAAAAGCACTTGATGTTGGCTTGTGATGAGGTATGAACAATTAACTAAGGCACAAGATTGTATAAATAAGTGATTTTCACCTCATTTTACAATCCTCCAACATTCCCACATCATATTGAAGCAATCTTAAGCATTCAAGCACCTTACAATATCTTATCAAGCAATACTCAAGTACTTTGAAGCATCCATTGACTTTACTTCATATTTGCATTATCAAGGGTTTGGTAAGTTAATAGCAATTGCATGTTGTTAGTTTATCATTCTAGATTTCATTTCATTGTTTCATTAAGGGTTTGATTACCAAAAGTGGGGTTTGACCAAGGCAAACCTTTATTTGCTAACCCTCAACCATTTTTCCCCTATTGCATGTGTGTTTGCAGACCTAGGTATGTAGATTTAACAAGCTTTTTGGTGTTGAAGATTGGTAAACAAGTCAACTAGGTGCTTCAAGTCAACTCATTCATATTTTAAGCTTGGAGAAGGTTTTATATCCGTTTCTTGGAGAATTGACTTCGACAACCTAACAATCAGAGATTTTCAGATTTGGTGTTGCAAAGTTGTCTCCTATTTTTTTAGAATTTTGGTAGAGGACTGATTCACCACTAGTGGAGAATGAGTCCCACCTTAGGACTGAAAATATGAATTTCATTAGATTCTAGATCCCGATAGTCAGAAACTAGTTTTTGACACTTTTTCACTGGTAGGAGGACTAATTTGCCACCCTAGGCGAATGAGTCCCACTTTGAAATTTGAATGATTTTAGTCAGCATCCACAACATTCCAGAATCATCAAACATTACCTAGGTGTGCTCTATTTCATCTCATTTCTATCTATTCTGCATTATTTCATCATGTAGTTCATTGTTTGCATATCATAATGTGTTTTCTACCATAGTTTAAATCTTTGTTTTGTATTCAAATTCATTCATTTACATTACTCAATTGCATTTAGTTTAATTCATTTATCTTAGACAACAACATACATAACATTAATTTGAATGAACCCTTAGCATTTTTGGCCCTACCTCTCTCCTTTTAGGTGAAAAACCTGAGAAGAGCTAGAGAAGTCCTAGGAAACCAAAAATCAATGGTTCACTCTCACATGGAGGAAACCCAGAAAAATGCCTTACAGATCCACAAACCTACAAGGAGGAATCCCCCAGGATCTCTCACATGAAGGATACCCAAATAAGCACCTTACATACCTGTAGACCTGCAAGGAAGTGTCCCCCAAGATCTCTCACATGGAGGAAACCCAAAATAGTGGCCTACGTACCCACAAACATGCAGGGAAGGTGTCCTCCAAGATCGTTCACATGAAGGAAACCTAAAGAAGCGCTTACAGACTCGTAGACCTGTAGGGGAGTGACCCCCAAGATCTCTCACATGGAGGAAGCTCAAAGGAAGTGCCTTATAGGCCCACAGACCTATAGGGAGGTATTCCCCAAGATCTCTCACATGGAGGAAACCAAAAGAAAGTGAACTTTGCAGAGTCGAGAAGTGGCTTCATAGGTGCACCTACAAAGCAACATGTTTACCTGCAGATAGAACATGTCAGAAAGAGGCCATGTAGGAAAATAAGTGGATAGTCACATAGATCGTTGATGGATTGGAAAAATTTCAAAGTGGTCCCTTAGGAACTAGCATGAAAAGAGAAGGGGTCCACTCAAGGGAAACACTATTTGGAAGTACGAAAGAGATGTTTCTTTCTTGAATCGATTCATCATCAAGGAATCCTTTTGAAAGATGTTCACTTCATCAAGGAATTTGAAAGGAAGAAAAATTCCCCCACGTAAGGAGAAGGTCAAAGCTACTCCCGCCTCGAAGGGAAGGTTCTCAAGGTCTTTCTTTATGAACCTGTGATGAAAGAAACACGTTCTATTAGGGTTTCAAGTTGATAATGTGATTCTTTGAAAGAAGGTTTGTGAAGAATCTCAAGAAAATTTTAGTTATAAGTGAGGTCAAGGATTTGGGGTGTGAATTATTGAGGAACTAGTTAACCATAAATTTTATAAATTAATACACTTTTTTTAACTTTCTTTTTCTCATTGTTTTTTAAATTTTATCTTCTTAATTTAATAATTAGAATAAAATTATAATATACTATGTTTCTAAAATAAATAACTTGTTTACAAGGAACCTTATAGATTGATTGGTCAAGATCAATTAGTCAAGATGATGGTATAGTCTTTGATTAAATCATCCACCATGATTCATATTCATTGGGGGTTTGATTAGGCCAATTTCAATCATTGGATGAATTTGATAGAATAGACAAATAACAACTTATGATAGGTTAGCCAATTTTTTTTTTTTTGATTTAGATCCATACTCCCTCCTAGTATTGTAATATTTTATATGCTAGACAATAGACCTAGTGGTGTTATTGATTGATGAATACGTACAAATTCAAGAGACTATATAGGGTAGTATAATGATTTAAAATTATACCTCAAGGTGGTACTAGATATAGAAAAAAATTATTTACAATCTTTGGTATGATTTGGTAAGGGGACTTGTCTATCTTTGATGGATTTTTCTATCATAGTTTTGATGAAATCCTCTTTAGTAGATAGGAGGGGAAATAGTGCAGCTAGGAGTGATGGGAGAAGGAGAAGGAGAGATTGCTTGAGAGAAAGGAGAAGACCAAGTTGAGGAAGCAAAGGGTAACTAGTGGTGCAATGATTGAGGTCTTCATAGCTTACCTATAGTAGGAAATATGAAATCCTAATTATAGGTCATGGATATTGAGAATTTGGGAGTTGGAAAAATAATTTGATGGTGTTCCCTATGTTAGGATAAGTGGCCATGAAAAACACTCTATTAGACCCACAATAGTAAAGTGGTGGAAAATATCTTCAATGTGGCTCAATACTTGAGCTATGCATTAATATAATCAAATATTGTTAGTTCCTATATATTGCACAACAATGTTGTAGCATCAAAAAATATCATCCTTGACAATTTCACACTAGGTTATCCCCCCCATGTGATTAGACCTAATTATGCATTTAATTACCCATTTTATAAATATCTTAAAAAAATCTTGAACAATGGGAAATGAAAGTAAGAATTTAATATTTACCCCTAATACTTGAGGCCCCAGAAAGGATGTATCTAATTTAAGGCACCCCACACCCTTGACCAACCCATTTTGGCTCCATTTTGGATATATCATCGTCTATATTTTATTATTTAAAAATTTGAATTCATTTTTCAGCTATTGACATTTGATTTACAAGAATTAGAGGAATTACATATAATACAAAGTATTTTCAACATTTTAATCCTAGCAATTTTGTAGAAGTCAATTAAGATTATTATTGAGAAATCAAGAGTGGTCAAGAGTAGAATTATCAACATTATTGTAACATTTATTTCAATCAAGCATCATGAAAATCATTCATCATGTTTTTATATAATTTTTTTCATGTTTTGTGTTCATTTATTTTGTGAGTACTAACACTTGTAGAACATCAAATCAAGAAACATTTTTTCCTTGAAGGTGATGAGTATATGACTTCAATGACCCATAAAGGAATGTAGATTTGACTGTTGAGTTGTAGCATTAGTCAATTCATTACTTTTTTATCATTTATCCTCTACCTAACTGAGGGTGAGATCTCTTTTATATATCATCATAGTCATTGTGAAGGTAGAAATACCAAAATAGGGTTTGACTTAGGAAAGACCCTATATGGTACAACTGTTTCCCCTCTTTGATGTGTGTAAGTTTTCTAAATTGAAGAAAATTGGAGGAAGATTTAGGACTAATTTCTCATTCATGAATTCAAGCCATAGAAGTTGTCAAGACATGGAAAGTGGATTTTCTTAGTAACAAACAATGTTCTGATAGTGACTTCGGGAGAACAATAATTGAAAATATGGAGTTACAAGCTTGTGAAATCAAAACCTAAAAAGTAGGAAGCCAGTCTAGGGTGTCCCATACCCTTGACCAGCCAATTCAACATTAAATTTACATTCCATGTTCCTCTGTGTCTTCCCTTTACATTTTTGGAATTAATCTCTATCTTTCTATTTTACATTTCTTAGAAATCATCTCAGTTTGCTACATTTTCATAGTTTACCTAGAAACATCATTACATCCTAAAAACCAGTCAACTAATAATAAATCCAATCATCCACACACATTCACATCACTAGATTAAAACCCTGATCGACCATTCTGACTCTTCCATTAATTTTTTTAGCCAAGTGGGTATTGAGACCATTTTTAATCCACCCCAGTTGGGAGAAGTGTGATTTAGGACTTAGATCCCTTTTCCCATTTAAACAAATGTTTAAGACATATATCATCTATTAGAAGTTTACTTCTATTTTTCAGAATTAATTTCTATCTTTCTTAGAAATCATCTCAGTTTGCTACATTTTCATAGTTTACCTAGAAACATCATTACATCCTAAAAACCAGTCAACTAATAATAAATCCAATCATCCACACACATTCACATCACTAGATTAAAATCCTGATCGACCATTCTGACTCTTCCATTAATTTTTTTAGCCAAGTGGGTATTGAGACCATTTTTAATCCACCCTAGTTGGGAGAAGTGTGATTTAGGACTTAGATCCCTTTTCCCATTTAAACAAATGTTTAAAACATATATCATCTATTAGAAAGTTTACTTCTTTTCTTCCATAAACTAACTTCATGCCTTTAGAAAATGACAACAATGGATGCAATGAGGTATTGATGAAATTATCAAGTTACTAATGTGAATCTACCCTCTAATGCTAAAGCTAATTTTTTTAAGAATATTGTGATGATGAATATTCAAATGAATTGTTGGAGGATTATTTTCTACTAAAGGTAAATACGTGTGATAAGTGTATGAGTGTTTTTGTGGGAAAGGTGAGGCTTTTATAACTTTCCTTTCCCCTTATGTCATAGTTCCAACAATGTATAGGCTCTAGTTAATGGAAGATGATTCTGATGTAATATTCTTCCTCCTAGTATACACACAATTATATTCTTTTTGACTTGTTGATGGTCACTCTTTGCTAGTTGAAGGTTTAGTGGGACTTACTTTTTATTTGAAGATATTTTTGACATTGATCAATATTTGTTGATTAAATGTGTTGAATGGAACCTAAACTATTGTAATTGTTGTTATGAGGATTGCGTCCTAGCTAAGTGTAAATCTTAGCTATCCTATGAAACATGGAATCATCTTCATGATATGGGTTGCTTATGGTGAAGATGAACCTCCAAAGAGGGTTGGTTCCCTTGATGAACCTACTATAAACTAATGTTTGACAAGGAAAAGGTCTAGAAGAACTAAAACCAAAAATATTTTATCCTCGGAGATGATGCACCAAAATTTAAATGACCTATACCTATTGTTTCAACTCACAAATTCTCTCAAAATCTACCCTCCTCTATGCACAACTCAATTTTGAACAAGCTCACACAATAGCGTTTCAAAGGAAAGTTATATTTTAGGTTCTATTGAATAATAACTATATGTTTTCAAAACTATAACTATTGAAAGTATTCACACAACCTATGACCTATATGAGTTTTGTCTATTTATGTATAATTTTTTTTCTAAATGGGACACAATTCAAGGATTCAATATTCAATAATCATAGAAATTGGATTAGATCATTTGTAATAAAACTTAACACATGAACTTGGAGAAGGAAACATATTGATTTTATTGAAAATAGGAGTTTTTATTATAAAAAATTAATAAAATACTTGAAAATACATGAATTTGCTGCTCTAAATTAAAAAATATCTCAAAAATTGAGTTACAATATCTTTCTCTTGAATATAGTAAAAAGAAGAATAGAAAGAACTAATTGAAAACAACTAGGGTGCTTGGTTTTGAATGAAAAGCTACCTCTTACATGAATGGAGTTGTCTTCAAGGAAGAGGTTGAGAATTCATGCTAATTGAGAGTTTTCTAGATGTGGAACTCCCTTTGGACTGGTTGCAAACCATACAAAGCTTTATGAAAGAGAGTTGACTTTGACCTCTTGAGCTCTTTACCTTTGCATACCCCTTGAAATGTGCCCCAACTAAACTTGAATAGGTCTTAAAAAATATGCATGATACTGATTGGAATTGTTTCCTTCAATCAAGTTGCATGATAAGGTTGTTGGGCATAGAAGACACATTTTTATTTATTTTAGGGCAAAAATTACTCCAAACTACATGCTTATGTCTTCAAACTTCACTTAACTCAAGTTATATTCATGTAGGCTTCATAATAAGCTTAAAAATAATTGCAAGTGCTTCAAAACTGGCCCTTCTAGCCTCAACTTGTGAATTCTTCTACATGATGATGTATCATTTGGAGTTACTTGCAAATAGCTAGTTCTTCAAGGTGGTGTGGGAGAAACTTTAGGGGTATTAACCGGTATGTGCCTTCAAAAATTTCCTTTATCAACTAGCATAAATCAATGTCACCTTCATCCCTACTTAGTATTATCCTTTGCAACTTTATCTTGATTGGGTTTGTCAAAAATCATGATTTGATACAAGGAGGTTCCATTTACTATGGCTTTCTATGAAGTTTGGTGGCCATCCTTACAATTCTTCATGTTGACCGTCATTTCAATCTACTCACTATCTTTTCCACATAACCCTATCCTTGACTTGGTTTGTATTGATTTCCTTTTGATATTTCACAGTGATTACAATCTTTGACAACTTCTCTTGATAGTCTTCTCCAATGGTGACTGTCCCTTTATCTTTTGAAACTTCTCATGAACAATCTTGCCTCTTTCATTCAACCTTTGAAACTTTATTACTTTATCTATCCTTCTATAATAAGGACCATCTTAAGCCTAAAACAATATCCTTGGATGAATCTTTATGGTGACTATCCTTTGAGCCTTCAATATGGAATGACCTATTTATTATGAGGTGGTTGTATTTGTGACTACGATCAAAGGTCACTATCATATTTGCAAAATATGCCCTTGGTCTTTTGTGACTGTCCTATCTTCATTTGAAACCCCCACCCCTTTTACTATCTGTAGAACCGCAATCCAAATACTTGCAAAACACAATAAAGGAACACATTAGAAGATCATATGCAAGTAAGAACAAGGATTCCCCATGAAATCCATTAGAAAAGCTCCAAATAGGAAAGAAAACAAGAATAAAATGAAAGAACAAGAAAGTAAGCTAAATCCTATTGAAAGCAATGCAAACTCTTGATCTCATGGGGGAATTGGTGCTAATTTGATGTGCAAATTGGCCCTTTCCCAACTCCAATGATGTGATGAAGATGATTGATCAAGGATGAATGCTTGTGGTGATGAATTCAATGGAGATCCATGTTGAAAATCTGCAAAAAACCTAACTATGCTTGCATGAAATTGATGATAGATTGCTATGGATTTGAGTATAATAACTTTTCTCAAATTGTAGATGAACTAAAAATGACTATAATAATTCTACTTGGATTGTGGATGATGAAATGAGGAATAAGACCTCTTATTTATAGAATGTCAAGTTGGAAGAATTCCCAAAAGAGAGCAATGTGGGACTAATAATCAACCAATGGCAAGATGCCACTTGTCAACATGTGAATGGATGAGGGATGTGCAAGTTTGAAGAATGTGTCAATAAATGCAATTAGGCAAAATTTGAAATTGTTAAAATAACATGTAAGAGGGAAAGAAAATGCATTGAATGACACTTGGATCAAGGAAAAAGGACTTATTAGGTGGAGTAAATTCCTTGTTGGAAGGACAAAGTTCACTTGGATTTTGAATTCAAATTTGAGGAATATTCCATTATTATGCCTTTTGAGAGAAAATAGAGATTTAATAAATGAATTAAATTTGTTTTCATGTGCAAGTTGCAAAAGCTAGAGGATGGGACATGGATTAGGATTAAATTAATTAAGGGTTAATTAATTTAATGAGGATTAAAATGATGTGACATATTGATTTAGATTTATGGGTTTATTTAAATCAAATACGAGAAGAAAAGGTTTTAGAGATAGTTAAATAAATATTTTTGGTTTATTTAACTAGAGAGGGTGAAAGTTAGATTAAATTAAATAAATATTAATTTATTTAATTTAATAGGATGACTTTAGAGAATTAATCAAATAAAATGAATTATTTAATTAAATAGAGATAATTAGATCAGGTTGATTGATTTAATTAACAGAATGGAATGACTTAATGAAATAAGATGATTTATTTTATTAAGAGAGGATGATTGATGAATTTAATCACATAAGGGTATCTGATTAAATGGTTAGATAGAGGGATGATTTAGGATGAAGCGGTGTTAGTAGTCAAGATCATATGTGCAATGATAATTAGTACATTTTCCATGTCTACACTATCATACCAATGGCTTTTGACATTTTGAATATTGCTATCCCTCTATGCATTTGTGTAGACAACCTAATAATATTTGATTTTTGTGTCTTTGCTTTGAGAAGGTTTTTTTCACTCGTGATATCTCTTGATCACCTTTCAATAGTTATCTTTATTGTTTCTTGATTAAGCTTTTTGCATGAGGCATTAGGGGAAAATATTATTCTTTAAATGCTTTCATATGTGGCTGCCCTCTATCATGAAGTTACTACCCTTTTTTTTATCAAGAAATCTCTCAATACTATCAAAAGACTATTTCCCTCTTTACAGACATTGCCTCTATGTCACTATACCATATATTTAATATTTAAAATTGTGACTATCGTTTCATAAGGAGAAGCCACAATTTTGAGAAGAAAAACATGAAATAAGTTCTTCATATACATATGATCATTTATCTATCATGTGAATGGAAAGCCATTTAAATTGAGTAACAAAAAGACAATCAACATTGCCAAAACTACAAAAGAAGATAGTCACTTCAAGAAAATATAAAGCTAGCTAAGGACAATCTTGTAGCATCTTGCATTACGAGAGGGTTTCAAGGGTGAAAAAAATTGAATAACCAAGATGACATTAGCATGATACAAACTCTACCCATTTTGTGCTTGTGACTATCCTTTCTAAACTCTACTCTTTATTACTTATTTAGTGATAGGTGTTACTCATTAAATGTTATCCTTTATTCATGACACTCATCATATCACGTGACTATCCTTTCTCTCCCTAATTGGTATGTTCATCATTTTACTTCACTTCTATATGGCTCTTGTATGGATTTTCATTGTAAGCCATGGTTTCTATCCCTTTTCTAAATTCTATCCACAATGAACTCTTATTCGCATACCACCCTTCTTTGTCTTTGCACAATCCACTACCCTATTGTCTCATGACCACAGTCATAATATTGTCATGCATATTAATATTGACTTATCATTTTTCATTGTCCTTTCTATTGTAAGGTGAATGTCATGTTTATCATTTTGAATAGCTCTGTTGTATAGGATTTCTCTACCTTGTGACTGTAATTATTTATGCTTTTGTCACTGTTTGAGCTAATTTCTTGACTTCTTAGTGGTTTCCATACTATGTTGGTAACGACTATCCATATCAAAAGTGAAATTCTTTTTCTGAGGATTTTCATGGAGGTAACTAAGGATAGCTAGATGACTGCTCACTCAATTCCTTGTTCATCCATTTCATTTTTTTTAGTCTATAATGGTTTTTATTATAGGAATATCTTTTAAATAAAGTCACAACCCTCATTCTTTTGTTTGACTATAATTTTCCATTTGGAGGACTTTTCTCAACATTTCTCTTGTCATGTTTCACTACCCTAAGATTTTTTGATGAATCCTTTTCATGGTTATTGCAATAACATCTTGACTATCCCTTTGAAAAGACTGTCCTACCTTGATAAAGTTCATCCTCTATTATCATGATTGTCATCCATTATTAACTGTCCTTGCACCTTTACATAGCCCATGGCGATTTTTTAATTTCCCTTTAAAGAACCCAAACTATATCAAAGGTTTTGAAATCCTCTTGACTATGAACGATGATTAAATGTGTGAAACTACCCTTTAATGTCATCAATATACTCACATGTTATTATGTTCATATGACTATCCATAAAGATCACACTTATATTTTGGAACCTTATCATGATTGTTTTATATAAGCCTACCCAACCATGACAAGGTTTAGGCGAGAGTTTGTGATAGGGAAATATTTTGAGCTTTGATGGCCCTCTGTACTTGATTTGAGATAGGGTTGTAGAGTTTAAAGATAGTTGTTACATTTATGCTCCTTCTTGTTTGAAAACTCTAAAACTTTCTTCTTCAAATACTTTATCAATGTAATAACAAAGTGAAGTTATATAAAAGATATTACAAAGAATACTACAAGAATCTCAAATAGCTATCCCTTAGATGAAATTATGAAATAAAAGGGTTTAAACATTGTTAGGAGCTACCTCTTTATCATCCCATGTACATATCCTTGTCTTCTCAACTCCAAATCCAAATTTATTTTTTTACAAGACTTCATCACCATTTCTACTCTTCCCTCTCTATCTCAAGCATGTTGGTTTCATTGCACAAAATTGAAAATGATGAATGTAAAACTTATTGTGTGCATATTCATGTCTATGTATGTATTCCTAGCTACCATGGTAACCTTGTAACTGTTGTGTGAGTGATGCTAACAAGGTTTGAAACCCTAGGGGTTTGGCTTCTTCTTGAACTTATACTTAAAAAAAAAAATTACTCTATTTGTATGCTCGTGAATTTTTCTCTCTTTTCCTTTGGATGTGGATATAAGACTTAAAAAAAAATTAATTAAAAAATTTCCTTTAATTTTAACTTGGGAGAAAAGATCATGCCTTCTAAGGGGACTAACTTAAGAAAAAGAAATATCACTAACCCAAACACTTAAATAATTGTCAATGACTATAAAAATAGACTACAATAATAATATAAATATTAAACTAGTATATTATGGCACCCAAGAAGTTTTAAGGGTAGATTTAACCATCCAGGATGTTGAATAGTCTATTGACAATTCTTGTATATAAACGATTTTTTGATGTTCATATCTGAATGGATATATCACTATATGAATGTATTTAGTGAACATATTTTGTTACTAGTTGTAGTCACTTAAAATTTTCCTAATCAATATCAAGCATCTGATTTGATTTACTAAAACCATTTTTGTCCTGATTCGATCACTTTTAGCTATTTAATTAAATAATCCTAATTGTTTAATTAAATTCATCACGTTTCTTCTATTAATCAGATAATCAACATTATTGGATTAATTCACCTCTTTCATGCTAATTTTCATCATATTTGATTAAATAATGAAAATTATTTGGATAATCCTTTAATTCCTCTCATTTGATTAAATAATCTTAATTATTTGATTGCCATTAATCCCACCCTTTTAATTAAATGAGCTAATTGTTTAATTACAATCATAAATTCTTTCATCTTGCACAATTAAATAATATCTTAATTATTTAATTGATTAATATATTCTAATTCCTCTAACTTCTCCCACTTGCAAGAGAATATTCTCAAGAATATTCCTCCAATTCAAATTCAAATATTTCCCACCAAATGGAAATACCTTCCAACGTTCTTCCTAAAATCATGGGTTTTATGTGTCTCAATCAATTTGAGCCTTTGATCAATTCCCTTGATCCATGACATTGAGTAATCTTGATCCTTCATTTGATCATTGATCCATGTCATTCCATCTAATCCATTTCTATCCATTGATTAACCAAATTGATCCTAGCCATTGATTCACCTAAAAATCCTATATGTAGCCCTCATTTCTATGAGTAATTCATCCAAAAATCATTTGAGTACTCTTATGTTGCAAGAATTCATATCCATTTTCATCATTTGTGAGAAATTTTGTGGTTCAATCTTCATCAACATACCAAATCAAAGCTTTGCATGAATGGGGTTATGAAATAGATGATCCTTCTACATTAATTAAACACTAATCCCCCAATGGGATGAGGTTTGAGTGTTTAATTAGGTTTCCTTGATCAATTTCATGTTATTTCATGTTTATAATGGATTCTTAGTTAAAATTTCAAGAATTTCATTGTGAATGTGGGTTAATTAGGTTAAACTATTAGTTTCTTAGTTGATTCTAGGTGTATTTGATCTACATATTATTTATGTTCACATATTTTGCATGCCCAGTGGGACCCCATGTCCCTACTTAATCAAATTTTCTAGAGATTTTTGTGCTTTGTAGGTACAAGAAATGAAGTGACGTGTTCACAAATTGTGGCACACTTGCATAGATAGTCTAACACACTTACATGACATAGAGCGATGCATTTGAAAATTGTGATGCACTTGCAAAGATAGTACAACACACTTACATGACACAAAGCAACACATTTGAAAATTGTGACGCACTTGAAGAGATAGTTTGCCACACTTGCATGGCACAAAGTGGTATACTTGTAAATAATAACCCACTTGCAAATGACAGAACCATGCACTTGCATTCCTACTTTTTCACTCCATCTTCAAACGGCCATATCTTGGTCATATGGTGGTATTTTTTAGAGATTTTTTTTTGAAATGGGGTAGAATTTCATGATATTCACAATGGTGCATGATATTTTCATTTTTTTTAGAGTTAAATTTTCCCTTGGTGCACCTAAATTTGATTCACATTGCAATTTGGTCTAGGTTGTAGGGATTTTATGCTTAATCATTTGTCTAACCCTAATATCTTCTTGTTTTCTTGATTTCATAAAACATTTGCAGCATGAAGAAATGAAAAGTGTTTATTAAAAACTCATTGGAAAGTGATGCTAACCTTTACTTTATGCATTTCATATTTGTATTTATCAACACACATTTGGAATTAGAGTTAGCTTTATTTTATGCATCTCACATTTGAATTTGGTGCGCTTAACAATGAGCAATTGAAGTTGCTTTTTTAATTTGGAGTTAAAATTGAACCATACAATCTCACCTTGGTTTGGGTTTTAAAATTGAACAAAACAAATCTCACTCTTCTTTTTGGTTCCTTAAAATTTATTTACACTTATCTTTTGGTACACCTAAAATGAAAAATGTGTGTTGTGTCTTCTATGCTTGGTATACTAGTGGTGTGTATCCTCTCCCCTTGCACTTTGTGTGATCTTGGGTGAAGAGAAACACTTCTAGTTTTCACTATTTTTTCATTGTAACCCAAGGCTTGATACATATCATCTCCCCTTATGCTTCATGCGATATTGGGTGAAGAGAAATAACATTCCTTCTTTTTATTTTGGTAGAGGGATTTCCTTAAGACATATCCTACAATGGAGAACTCAAGGTGACCTCCTTGAAGCATGTGTTTAGGTGGGCTATATAAAAGGTGTGAAAGTGATATCTAGTAGTACTAACCTATGATGTATACCACACCTATCGATTTAGATGTTAGTGTATAGACCACATTGGGGTTGAATAGAGGCTTTAGTGTCTCATGTTTGATGTTATACCACGAGTCTTCACTGAGTCAGTATTATCCATTATATTTAGAAGCCTAAGACCAATTGGCCATTGTGTTGAGTCATAGTAGTGCATCACGATTGCATCATCATGAGAAGTTACTTACCATGTATGATCTATGGTTGAGGTGTAAGGTGCCTTTCTAGAGTTCATGTTCTTTCAAGGCTAGGGGTTTCAAGGTGGTATATGACCTTGGCATAGCCTATTTTCCCACTCCTTGGATATAGATTAACCTTCAGGTGGTAAGCCTATTGTGAGGAGATGTTCATTTACTACTTTCTAGGAATGTGCTTGATTTATGTTATCAAAATTTTTTTATTAAGCTTTATGGAAGAAAGCTTATGAAATATCCCCCTTACCTATTAAGTCAGTGAATACATTGCTTATCATTCAAACACTCAAAAAAAAGATTAACATGGTTATGACTAAAAATTCAAACCCTTTGAACATAATTAATTGTACTTGAAGGAAATTATACTATTGCATGTATCTAAGTATTTTTTTTTTTTACCGAAACAATATGTTAGTGTGCTTCCTAGTATATTTTTCCATATATTTGCTCATTATGTCAAACTAAACCTAGGGAACTATAATTTAACACTTAATTTTTTCATAAATTTTGAGCCTTTTTGGAAACCAGCTTTATTTTTTGTAGACATCTTTGTATTAAACAATTCATAATCAAGACTTCTATGTGGTAAAAATAATTCATGCTAAATCAGATTTTAAGAATTGAATCCCCAAAGCAAGCTTCCCTTGGATACTTGATTAAAAAAAAATGGTTACTTGGTTTCAAACAACAAAAAAAAGAATGAAATTCATGTTTAAAGTTATTTTTATCAAAACACTCTTGGGTATCAAACATCAAAACATCATACAAAAATTCTTTATCAAAATCATTTGGTCTTCTAGGTTCTCAAAACATTCAAAAGGAAATGCATGTTTTTCAACACCTTGTTCTTGTTAAAATTTCCTCTTAGGTCTCACATTAGGATAAATAAAATCAAACATCAACATCAAGTTGACATCAACCATCATACCATCCAAACATTTCACTTCACAAAACAACTTGAAATTGTGACAAAAAATCCCTTACACTAAGTTTTCATCAACATCAACTAGTTCATAGACATCATCCAAAAAAACATCCAACTTGAGTCTAGATTTTTTCAAAATTGAAAGTTTCACATCATTCACCCATCCACAAAATTATTCAACATTGATCCTAAAAAACCTGTCAAAGTGTTATCATTGGAAATAAATCAAGGACATTTCAACAAGGATAGATGAATCAAACACCTTCTAGGATTGACATAGTCTCACATCATCCAAAACTTTATCTTAGAGGTCTTGATAATTCAACCTTGAAAGCATGAAAACTCCAATCACTTATCCAAACTCAAATCTATACCATTCAAACATAGGGTCAACATATCCTACAGACTTTAATGACACAACAAATATGGGTATTCATGGTCAAAACCTTGGAAAATCTTGTCACATGGTAGATTTAAATCAAGGTCAAAACTTACAAGTCTATCAATCAAATGATCAAAGTATGAGTCTTCACCAAAACAACTTTATCTCACAAACGTAAAAAATGAACATACCAAGCACAAACATATCAAATATGAACATGCCAAATCTACACTTGGTAAACTATGGGATGGATACATTCACACCTCAAAACATCATTGAATATCCACAACATCAACCACATCCTCAAAATCCATAGAAAAATCAACTACATCAAGGGTTTCAAAATAAAAATCGAGTTCAAAATCTACAACATCAAATTACCCTAAATTCTCTTACCAAAATAATTGATACACTTCTCCAACAAACATCTCAATATTCAAATCAATACATTCCTCATCAAAATCATCAAAACATTGATTTGCATGAACAACAACATCAACCACATCTCCAACATCAAGACATAGGATATCAATAAAAACATCAACAACAAGATTTATCCCTACAATAATAGCAATCTCAAACATCACCACAACAATCACAAATTTCACAAGATAACAATGCCATCACCAAATGTGAATACACTCCTTTAGGGGATCCAATCAAATCGGTGTTATAGTTCATGCAAATTCATCACTCTTCCAAGAATAAGTGCTTGCAACTTTATCATTAACCTCTCATGGAATAAGGAAAAATCTTATTGAGAGTATCATAGAGAAAACGTCATGAAACATCAAGTTGCATTCAACTTAAAAATCTCATCCAAGACCTTATTGATCTAGGAGAAATAATTGTTGAAGACAATGATCAAGATTTAACCATCAATTATCAAATTGAAGATGTCTCTACCTCATCCAATCAAAAAGTTAATATACATCAAGAGTCATTTCCTAAAGATGATTAAAATCCCTTACCAAAATATAACAATGATCCTTTTCAGGAAATCTTAACATTATTTGATCTCATAGTTGAAAAAATTTACATGGTCTCTACCTCTATTATTGAGGATAAAATTCAAGATCTGTCCATAAATGATTAGATTGGTAATATCTCTACATCATCCAATGAGCAAGATGACATACATCAAGAATCTTTTTAAAATCATGATCCACATCTTCCACCATTGTTTAGAAATGTCCATTCCAAGATATATTAACATCATTCAACCTCATGGTTGCCAATATTGAAAAAATTATTAACACACAATTTGATCCAAATTCACTTGACAATCAAGAGAAACTTAAACCAATACCCATGCATAATGAAGACATTCAAGAACCCTTTCCAAAAAATCCATCCTTTGAAATTGACCCATGTCAAGAACTTGATCCAAATCATATCAAAAGCAATTCCAAAATCAATCAAGATCAAGGATCCACGTCTTCTTGAGACCTAAGAGTTCTATTCCAATCCAATACTGAAGATAACTCCAATAAAATCCAAGATCAAGGATCCACATCTCCAAGATACTACAATGATTTGATGGGTATCTTCCAATCTTGATGCAATGATAGGGTGGCCAATGATCTAATCAACACCTTCTCAGATGTTTCAACCACCTTTGAACTCTTCAAAACCCTCTTTAGGGTTATCTTCCTTGCAACCACCCTACTTACCTAGTAGGAAACCAACCCTTCTGCCCCCAAACTTTACCCACTTTTTCAACCTAAAACCTCACTTTTCCACTCACAAACCCTCTTTTGTCAATTAGGGCTTCATGCCCAAACAAAAAATTGACCTCTCCTACCCTTGAAAAATTTCCAATACATAATAATACACCCAATTCCACCAAAACTATCTCATATCCTTCTTCAATTCAACTTCTTCAAACTACTATTTCAAACCATGCCTTTTAGGCCTAAATACATGCATTTCAACTAGGGCAGCATGGAGAACTCCACCAAATGACCTTGCAAAGCTTAAATACTTATTCCTTTACCTAAATATACTCTAAGCAGGCCCATTCCACTAAACTAGAATATGTATAGTAGGTGGAATGGCCTTTTTAATACATTCTAACCCTCAAAACCCTTAAACAAGGTACGTAGACCCGCTTTTAGAAATATGGACACAAATCTTTAAACTTGATGAGATCCCTTCAAGTTAGAAACAAATAAAATATAGCTCAATCCTCCAATGGATTCTACACAAATTTGTATCAAGATTTTCCTGTACGGGCCATACACAGGCTATAAACAATGAAAAATAAAGAAAATATAGTAAAACATGGATAATTTTTTTATTTCTCCTTCCAAGTTCTTGAAGAGAGAATTACAATGAATTTCCTTCATATTTAAACTTGTTTCCCTCCAAAATATAACTAATTGAACTTCCTCCAATGACCTTTTGAAGCCAATGACCGTTGGAATTCTACAACCTTACATTTTTACACTTTTTCAGTTTTTGCATGACAACAATTTTTGCAACATTACATTATATGCATCATGAACCCACCTTGAATCAAAAACTAAAACAAACATTACATGATAGCATAACATGGCCTTATTTTACAATAACTCAAACAACCTATCTAGACCAAGTTCACCAAATGGAGGAACAAGGTGCTATGCACCATTCACGAGACCATGAAATCTTTCCAAGTCCCTTGGAAGTCTTCAAGCCTTGACCTACAATGACTCTTTGATCTCCAACTATTTTATGCTCCTCCTTGTTCTTGCAATAGCTCCATTTTGATCTTCATCTTCACCTTTGGCTTGAACTTTTCCATGTAAAGTAGTCCTCTTCTTGTTTTATCATCTTGAATCTACACCTTCTTGTTCTAATTTGTCATCATCTATTCCACTTTGTTCTTTAGCTTCATTCATTGCAAAATAGTCCTCACTTTGTCTTTCCTCTTTCATCTTGACCCTTGGTTTGAATCCCATCAAAATTATTATCAAAACAAGGAAGTAATAAATGACTTTCTTCACTTTTTTCCTCTTACCCTTTCTCTTCACAACCAACTTGTGTTTCTCCATTCTTGGAACCTCTTTCATGGAAACATATGATTTCCTACCAACCACTCTTGTCATCCAAGGACAACTCTCTGTCCTTACCAAAACACTATATCTCTTCTCCACTTCATTAGGATACTTCACAATCAACCTTTCCTTGACCTTCTCTTGGCCTATCACTATCAACTTCACACCTTTGGTTCCTTCCATCATTGAGACCTTTTCCAAACTCATTACCTTCACCTCTTCACCTCTTGGGGTTACTGCACCCTTCCTCTCAACTCTCTGTGTGTACTCTAATTTGGCCACACTCCCTTGCTTCTCACCTTGTACTTCTTTGTCTTGACTGTCCACACTCGGCATCTAATATTCTAACTCAAGGACCTCTTTTTTAACACAACCTGATCATCCACCAACCTTTTTAAACACTATGCTCCCACATTGCTTCTCTTCAACTACCTTACACTCCTTAATTTTCCATTTACCTTGGCTCTTTGTAACTTTCACTCTCATATGGGTATGTGTAGGATCATTATAGAAAAAATAGGCCCTTAAGTGGCAAAAAAATTAGAAAAATATAAGTTAGGCAACTTGACATAAAAATTTGAATAAGTTATCTATATTATTTCAAAAATATGTAAGAATTGAATTTGTATAAAATTGAATGTAGTTTCTAAACTACTAGGTTTATTTAAAAAGAAAAAAATCTATTTGGTGAAAATTTGAAATTTCAATGTAGTAATACTTAAATTTTAGGAAAAAATAAGAAGTAGGTGTCTCTGACCACCCTAACCACAATAAAATGATAATATTTTTTTATAAGATTTTAGATATAAGTAGAGGACTCATGTCCCAATGTGATGCATTTTTTTTGTAATTTTTTTCTAATAAATAATTAATTATGATTTTTTTATTAAAACTTTTAAAAAATAAAAAAAATTGTATGTCTGACTACTTAACTTGGTCAAAACTTCATGAAATTCATTTTTTTTAATCCTATAGTATGTGAAGAATAGAATGTGATGGATGTTTCAGATTCAAAAAATGTGATACCATTTGAAAGATATAGATGTTTTTCAATCAGCCTCTCAATCAGGACTTTAGTCAAAATTCAAATAGAAAATGAATAATAATAATTTTTTAAATTCAAAGTAAAAAATAATTTATATTGGTGGAAAGTTGAGAATCTCCTCTAAAACCCCTTTTCACTTTTATCAATTTTGGGTAAAAAAAAAGTTGTCAGCCACATACCCTACACATACCCATCATATCATCACTTTTTGGCCCATCATGATCCTGCACATACCTATATCTTGTAGCAGATTTTCTACCTCCATGATCATTGTATTTTCAGACTCATTTACCTTTGTTTTATCAATGCCAAACTGCCCATTTTTCACATTTACCTTCAAGGGACATAACACTACCCCCACCATGATCTTTTCACTCTTCACAAGCCCATCTTGGCTTTCCATAGTCAATTCATTCTCTTTATCCTTATCCATTTCCTCTTTCTTCATTCTCTCTACCTCTAAGACCTCTTTGCTATTAGGTCTACCATTTTCTTTGTTATCAAACATCTGCTGCACTTTATCCTCTAGTCCAATCAGTGGAATATATACTTCTCCCACTATGACCTTACTAGGCCAATCTTGTCTTTCCTATGGCAACTCACTTGTACTCTTCTTGTATCTTCCTCTTATCTGGGTCTCTTCCCTAAGAATCTTTTTCTCACAAACCATTGTATCAGATATACACACCTTTGTTTTGACAGTACTTCCTACAACCTCTTTTTCTTTCCATAGAAAAAAATCAGTCCCTCTCTTGTCTTCATCAAACTTGTCTTGAATCTCCATAAGGAATTCATTCCTTATCTCTTCTATCTCAAGTTTCATCACTAAATCTTCCTCTTTCCTTTCTATCATTGCTTCCTTACCTATACTTGATGTCTCAATATTTTTTTTCATTGTAGTGGCTGCACCCTCACTATACTTGTCTTCATCACACATTATGAACTCTTTTCTTCCCTACTTAATCACTCTTTCTTTCTTGTTGTGTCCCTGGTCCTTTTCCACCAATGGAATCGAAGTAAAAGAAACTCCATCCTTCATAATCTTATAACTATTATGCATTCCATCATTCAAAGAAAATCTCTCATACTGCCATAGTATTCCTAATAAAAAATGGAATATACTCATAGGTACCATATCACATAAGCTTCTATCTTTATAACCACCTATTTGGAACTCAACCCAAGATTGGTCCTTGACCAAAAGAGAATGTTCATTATTCAACCAAGAAACATAGTATGGTGTTTCATGAGGTATCCTTGCTAAATGAAACTTATCAACCATTTCTTGTGATACCATGTTATCTAAGCTACCAGAATCTACCATTATAGTACATACCTTGCCATTACACTTGCAGGTGGTTTTGAAAAGTTATTTTCTTTGGAGCATCTCCTTCTCCTTAGTCAATTCTCCAACCAGGGCATTCATCTTGTCCTTTCTCCAATACAATTCTTCCTTCCTCAGATCAGTATTTTGCTCTAATACCAACTGATGCAATGACAGGGAGGCCAATGATCTAATCAAAACCTTCTTAGATGTTTCAAACACCTTTGAACTCTTCAAAACCCTCTCTAGGGTTAACTTCCTTGCAACCACCCTACTTGCCTAGTAGGCAACCAAACCTTGTTTATAGGTATTATCACTCAACCACTCTAAAAAATCCACCAACCATGCACCATTTTGTGCACCCATTATGCCTGACCAAAACATATAAAGAAATAACCATAGGTCTCTTTGGACCAACTCCTCTCAAACTGAGTTTCAACACTCAAAAGGGCTCCAATTAGCCCATTTTTACAAAGAAACACTCCTTCAAATTTTTTGCCAGCCCTAAATTCCACCAAACAATCTTAAATCAGGACTCCAAACCTCCAATTCCTCCACTCTTTGACAATGAAACACTCTTTAAGCCATCAAAACAAGAAACCCTCCTTTTTCATCAAATAAACAAGGGTTTATTGAAAACCCCATCTCCTGAATTCATTCAACCTTGAAACCACTTCAAACACGCTTGTTTAAGCTAGCACATGCATAAAAGAACATTATAAAATGCTTCCTTGAAACTTTACCCACTTTTCTACTCACAAACCCTCTTTTTTAAATTAGGGATTCAAGCCCAAACAACCAATTGACCTCTCCTACCATTGCAAACCTTCCAATACATCAAAATACACCCAATTGCACCAAAACTATCTCAACCTAGCCTTCTTCAATTCAAATTTTTCAAACTGCTATTTCAAACTATGCCTTTTAGGCCTAAATACATGCATTTCCATTGCGGCAGCGTGGAGAACTCCACCAAGTGACCTTTACAAGCTTAAATACTTATTCCTACACCTAAATCTACTCTAACCAAGGCCATTCCACTAAGCTATAGTATGTACAATAGGTGGAATGGCCTTTTTAATACATTCTAACCCTCAAAACCCTTAAACAGGGTATGCAAACCCACTTTCAGAAATATGGCTAGAAAAAGCTTTAAACTTGATGAGATCCCTTCAAATTAGAACAAAATAAAAGCTAGTTCAATCCTCAAATGGATTCTACACAAAATTGTATCAATATTTGCTTGTACGGGTTGTACACAGGCTGCAAACCTGTGAAAAATGCACAACTACAATAAAATAGGGATAATTGTTTTATTTCTACTTCCAAGTTCTTCAAGAGAGTATTAGAAAAAGTTTCCTTCATATTTAAAAATTTTTCCCTCCAAAATCTAAGTTATTCAACTTCCTCCAATTACCTTTTGAATCCAATGACCATTGGCATTCTAAAACCTTACATTTTTGCACTTTTTCAATTTTTGCATGACAACAGTTTTTACAACATTACATTATTTGCATCATGACCCCACCTTGACTCAAAAACTAAAACAAACATTACATGATGGCCTAGCATGGCCTTATTTTATAATAACTTGACTAAAACAACCTATCTAGACCAAATTCACCAAATGGAGGAACAAGGTTCTCTACACCATTCACCCGACCATGAAATCATTCGAAGTCCCTTGGAAGTTTTCAACTCTTAACCTGTAATAACTCTTTGATCTCAAACTCTTTGATGCTCCTTGATGTTCTTGCAACAAATCCATCTTGATCTTCATCTTCACCTTTGGCTTGAAATTTTCCATGCAAAGTAGTCCTCTTCTTGTTTTATCATCTTGAATTTGCACCTTCTTGTTCTGATTTGTCATCCATCTGCTTCCACTTTGTTCTTCAACTTCATTTATTGCAAAATAGTCCTCACTTTTTCTTTCCTCTTTCATCTTGACCCTTGGTTTTACTCCCATCAAAATTATTATCAAAACAAGAAAGTAATAAAGGACTTTCTTCACTTTTTGCCTCTTACCATTTCTCTTCACAACCAACTTGTGTTTCTCCATTCTTCGAACCTCTTTCATGGCAGCATATGACTTCCTACCAACTACTCTTTTCATCCAAGGACAACTCTCTGTCCTTACCACAACACTATCTCTCTTCTCCACTTCATTAGGATACTTCACAATCAACCTTTCCTTGGACTTCTCTTGGCCTATCACTATCAACTTCACACCTTTGGTCCCTTCCATCATTGAGACCTTTTCCAAACTCATTATCTTTACCTCTTCACCTCTTGGGGTGACTGAACCCTTCCTCTTAATTCTCTATGTGTACTCTAATATGGCCACACTCCCTTGCTTCTCACCTTGCACTTCTTTTTCTTGACTATCCACACTTTGCATCTGATATTCTACCTCAAGGACCTATGTCCTATCAAGTCTATGAACCTCTTTTTTAACACAATCTGACTGTCCACTAGCCTTTTTAAACACCGTGCTCCCACATTTCTTCTCTTCAACTATCTTGCACTCCTCCATTTTCCATTTACCTTGGCTCTTTGCAACTTTCACTCTCATATCTTGTATCATATTTTTTCCTCCATGATCATTGTATTTTCAGACTCATTTACCTCTATTTTCCTAACTTCCCATTGTCCACATTTACCTTCAAGGGACATAACACTGCCCCCACCATGATCTTTTCACTCTTTAGAAGCCCATCTTGGCTTTCCATAGTCCATTCATTCTCTTTGTCCTTATCCATTTCCTCTATCTTCATTCTCTCTACCTCTAAGATCTCTTTGCTATCAGGTCTACCATTTTCTTTGCTATCAAACATTTGCTAGACTTTATCCTCTAGTCCAATCAATAGAAAATATACTTCTCCCACTATGACCTTACTAGGCCAATCTTTCCTTTCCTTTGGAAACTCACTTGCACTCCTTTAATCTCTTCCTCTTATCAGGGTCTCTCCCCCAATAATATTTTTCTCACAAACCAATATATCAGATCTACACACCTCTATTTTGACGGTACTTGACTGTCCTACAACCTCTTTTTCTTTCCATTGACAAAACTCAGTCCCTCTCTTGTATTCATCAAACTTTTTTTGAATCTCCACAAGTAATTCATTCATTATCTCTTCTATCTCAAGTTTCATCACTAACTCTTGTTCCTTTCTATCATTGCATCCTTATATATACTTGGTATCTCAACATTTTCTTTCTTTGTAGTGGTTGTACCCTCACTGTACTTGTCTTCATCACACATTATGAACTCTTTTCTTCCCTGTATAATCACTCTTGCTTTCTTGCTCTATCCCTGATCCTTTTCCAGCAATAGAATCAATATAAAAGAAACTCCATCCTTCATAATCTTATAACTATTATTCCTTCCATCATTCAAAGCAAATTTCTCATACTGCCATGGTATCCCTAATAATAAATGGCATATACTCACTAGTACCACATCACATAAGATTCAATCTTTATAACCACCTATTTGGAACTCAACTCAAGATTGGTCCTTGACCAAAAGAGAATGTTCATTATTCAACCAAGAAACATAGTAAGGTGTTTCATGAGGTATCCTTGCTAAATGAAACTTATCAGCCATTTCTTGTGATACCACGTTATCTAAGCTACCAGAATCTACCATTACAATACATACCTTGCCATTACACTTGCAGGTGGTTTTGAAAAGTTCTTTTCTTTGCTACATCTCCTTCTCCTTAGTCAATTCTCTAACTAGTGCATTCATCTTGTCCTTTCTCCAATACAACTCTTCCTTCCTCAGATCAGTACTATGCTCTAATACCAACTAATGCAATGACAGGGAGGCCAATGATCTAATCAACATCTTCTTAGATGTTTCAACCACCTTTGAACTCTTCAAAACCCTCTCTAGGGTTATCTTCCTTGCAACCACCCTACTTGCCTAGTAGGAAACCAAACCTTGTTTTTAGGTCTTATCACTCAACCACTTTGAAAAATCCACCAACCATGCACCATTTTGTGCACCCATTACACCCAACCAAAACATACCAAGAAATCACCATAGGTCTCTTTGGATGAACTCCTCTCAAATTTAGTTTCAACGCTAAAAAGGGCTCCAATTAGCCCATTTTTATAAAGAAACATTCTTTTAAATTTGTTTCTAGCCTTAAATTCCACCAAACAGTCTTAAATCAAGGCTCCAAACCTCCAATTCCTCCACTCTTTGACAATGAAACACTCTTTAAGCCATCAAATAAACAAGGGTTTATTGAAAACCCCATCTCCTAACTTCATGCAACCTTGAAACCACTTCAAACACACTTATTTAAGCTAGCGCATGCATAAAAGAACATTATAAAATGCTACCCAAAACTTTACCCACTTTTCCAACCTAAAACCTCACTTTTCCACTCACAAACCCTCTTTTGTCAATTGGGGATTCATTCCCAAACTACCAATTGACCTCTCCTGCCCTTGAAAACCTTCCAATACATCAAACTACACCCAATTTCACCAAAACTATCTCAATCTATCCTTCTTCAATTTAATTTCTTCAAACTGCTATTTCAAACCATGCCTTTTAGGCCTAAATACATGCATTTCCATTGGGGCAGCATGGAGAACTCCACCAAATGACCTTTCCAAGATTAAATACTTATTCCTATACCTAAATCTACTCTAACCAAGCCCATTCCACTAAACTATAGTATGTACAGTAGTTGGAATGGCCTTTTTAATTATACATTTTGACCCTCAAAACCCTTAAATAGGGTATGCAGACTTGCTTTCATAAATATGGCCACAAAAAGATTTAAACTTGATGAGATCCCTTAAAATTAGAACCAAATTAAAGATAGTTTAACCCTCCAATGGATTCTACACAAATTTGTATCAAGAGTTTCCTATATGGACCGTACATAGGCTACAAAAAATTAAAAATATAAAAGATACAGTAAAACAGGGATAATTGTTTTATTTCTCTTTCCAAGTTCTTCAAGAGAGCATTACAATGAATTTCCTTCATATTTAAAATTGTTTCCCTCCAAAATATAACTGATTTAACTTCCTCCAATGACCTTTTGAAGCCAATGACCATTGGCATTCTACAACCTTACATTTTTGCACTTTTTTAATTTTTGCATGACAACATTTTTTGCAACATTACATTTTTTGCATCATTACCCTACATTGACTCAAAAACTAAAACAAACATTACATGATGGCCTAACATGGCCTTATTTGAAAATAAATTGACTCAAACAACCTATCTAGACCAAATTGACCAAATGGAGGAACAAGGTGCTTTGCACCGAATCCATACAAGATTTTATAAACAATGATCATATCTATATATCACCCACTCCTATATCTACCCATGAGATGCTTACTCCTAATGGACATGTAGATGATCTTCATCCAAAACAAGAGTCTCATACTCTTGACATCATTACCAAGGAACAATAGTCTCTTACTCTCAACTTCATTACCAATGAAGAAGATTCTTGTACTCTTAACATCCTTACACATGATCAAGGAATATAAGAATCCACAAAAATATCAAAAATAGATCATGAGGAAGACTTCTACATGGATTGTGAATAAGAAACATCCTATGAAGACATATACAAAATGGATCAAGAGGAAGAGTTTTATGTGGATTGTGAATCATCAACACCTCTTGAAGAAGCATTAAAATCTGACACATACCAAATTCAGATTGAAGATATTGAGTATGAGGATGTTGAGCACTATCAGAGAAAAGTATTATGTTTACAAGAACATATTATATTGGAATCAATGAAGATGATCAACAAAATTGAGCAACAAAGTGTTGATTATACAACAATTATAGAATTTGATCATGTTAATGATACCTCTATAATACTGGTAAAACTTTTTCTAATGCAAACACCAACATGGGGAGCATAAAGAGTCCTTATGATGAAATTTCTACCAAAACTCCAACCATTCATATCATGAACCATCATCCACACATATTTCCATCCACTAATTGGAACCAACCACAAGAAAAAGGTCTATATCAAAGAAAAGAGAAAATTATTGAAGCAAAAGAATCAAAAAAGAAAAATGAACAAGAAAAATTCAAATAGATACCAAAGAAAAATAAAGAAAATCATCCTTATCACACTCCATTAGTCAAAGAAACTATGGTGAAAAATCAAAAAGGGAAGTTCATCCATAAAAAATTTCCATCAATACAAAAGAAATCTTCAAGAGTGACCTACAAGGTATATCAAGAAGCTGGTCCTAATCAAATCTCCATATCCACCCATCATTGCTCATCATCCCAAGTTTGGAGAGTCAAAGCTTCCAAACTGTCAACCAATCCATCCATATCTCATATCCCTCATCCACTTCGACATCCACTTTGACATCCATGATATCCAAATTTTGTATTGACTATGTCTTGACAACAACTCTTTATCATAAGGAATCTAAGGGCACTTGTGCACATCTAGGTAAGGTTAACTCCAATATCAATAAAGAAGACAAGAAAATCTAGGGGTTACATTCAAGCACTTGTATCTTAGCAAAGTAAATTTTTCAAGAAGGGTATCATTGGCACATCATGACAAAAAAATCTATGTCAAAAAAAAAACATCTATATTAGCATCAATGGGTGGTTCAACATGAGAATAAACCTTCAAAAATTCAAAAAATAAAGAAAATAATCAAGGAAAAAATCATCCTCCAGTGAAAACCACTATGGTGGTGCTTTGGGAAAGTACCATGATGAAAACCTAGAAAATGGGTGTCATGAGTTGAATCAAGCATCTACATACACCATTTCAAGTGGAAGAATCTCATCCCATCCATAATAAATCTAGCATGTCATTCATACATGATCCATTATCCAATTTATTTTCATTCATCTTTTGAATTATCTTGATCTTGACAAATATTTGGTTTCAAACTTTCATTTGGAAAAATCTTGGCATGGGTCCTTACCAGTGATCCTATGCAATCTATCATTATCTAAGCCATTAAGCATTATCGAAATGAGCATCCTCTATTTGAATATGCTTTCTTATTACAAGATAATCCTCGGCATCCTTCACATACCCTTCATCCATCCATCCACCATCTATCCATGCATCCACCCATATAATTTCACACATTGCTAGACACTAGGGGTAGATACTTAAATTTTGCATTGAGAATAAGTCTTGAGGTATATAATTTAACTCATGTTTACATCTAGACATTTGTAAACACAAAATTAAATTGGACAAAACATTCATAAGAAAATATCCAAATCAATAGCCCATGGTACATCTTGACAAATAATATGTTCCTTATCCATCTATATCTTTTGTCAAATATTGATCCAAGCAATCAATATCAATTGCATCTAACTTGTACTTAAATGTCACATCAAATCATTCAGTCAGATTTTAGATTTGCAAAATCATCAAAATCCCTAAAAAAATGAAACACTTGTAAAGTTAAAAGTCCAAAAACATCAAAAAATTTGTAAAGGTCAAAGTCCAAAAACATCCAAATCATTCTCAAAATTCCAGAAGCATCAAAAAACTTGTAAAGTCAAAAATCCAAGAACTTGTAAAGTTCAAAATCCCAAAAACATTCAAATCATCTCCAAAATCCAAAAACAACCAAAATATCTTAAAAATCCAAAAACATCCAAAACATCCCAAAAATCCAAAAAAATCCAAATCATCTTGAAAAATTCCAAAAGCATCCAAATCATATTAAAATCCCTAAGTAGGTCTAAAACATCAAAAAAGATAGAAACACTTTTCAAACTACGGTGTCTATGTGCTTACGTAGGCAAGGCCATCATCAATGCACCCTTGAGGCATTAGGTGATTCTTTAGGAGTCCATTATAATAAACTAACAATTCATCAATGTTCATATGTCATCAATAAATGGTCATTGGTCGGGAGTCAGTTGAACTATGTTGTAAACCAATCAAAACCTTAAATATTTGCAAAATCCTCAAAAACTCAAAACATTCAAATTGTAGACACTGAAAAAATGTCCTAGATGATATCATACACTCGAATTAGGTATACTATCATCATTTCCTCTCGAAACCCATCCTCTTTTCGCTTAATTGATTAAATTATCCTAGTTATTTATTCAATTGCATCATTTTCGTCTATTAACCTAACACATTTAATCGGATTAATTCACCCCCTATTATGCTAACATTTTGTCTCAGTAAATTAAATAAATCAAACTATTTAATTTAATTCCCCATGTCATATTATTTAATTAATTAACCCTAAGTTATTTAATTAAATATCTCATCTTCCCCCCTTTCATTAAATCATTTAATTTAATGAATATCACTTTATTCCTCAAAAAATCCCCTAATTGTGTAATTGAAACTTGTTTAATTAACAATTAATCTAATTTTCCTCCAAAAGGGGAATTCCCATGGAATATTCCCTCCCCTTTTCCACAATTACACTTTTTTTTAATTATAAAAATATCTATTTCCTCACCCATGAATATTTCAAAGAATATTCTCTCTCCTCCAATCATTTGAAAAATGGATATTCTCACTTGGCTTCTGGAACAAGCTAAACTTATGACCTCTTGAGCAAGTCACCTGGTGACCTGTGTGTGCAGGTCAAAAGTGTGTTTGTTTGGAACAAATGAGAACTCGTGATTAAATTCTCATCTTGCATTCTCACCTATTGACGAAAATCTATGATCCATGCCTCTTCTTCCTTTCATCCTTGACTGTTGATTGATCTATTTGATCTCAACCCTCCATTTCTCATTTGCTTTCCTATAAATAGAACACTATTTGGAGAAAAATGGTGGAATCTTTCAATTGCAAACTTATGTTGTTGAATTTACTCACACTCACACTCATATTTTACTCACTTTTAGCATATTTTAGTTCATTTTTAGTTGCATATTAGTTTTAAGATTCCATTAATAGCTTACATACATCCATCTTAGCTTGTTTACAAATTAGGGTTTGAATCTTTTAGCTTAAATATCACTTATATTAGCTTAGAAACTGCATATTTAAATCAATTTTAGCATAAAATCATGTTACTTTATCTTGCATCATGTTCAATTTAGTATAAATCATGTTTTCATCCATTTATCACAATGGTTTCATTGATTCTCTTCAATAGAATCGACTGAAACAAGCTCACTGATCATGGGATTGGGAAAGGGTCATTGTTCCACATGAACATGACATTGACTCCAAAACAGGATGAGTTTCAAATGGGGTAGAATAGACATTTCAATGTTTTTATATTTATAATGCTTCATTTCAATAAATGTTTAGTTTATCTTTAATTTGAATGATCTTGTTTGAAGTTTGAGTGTTAGTGGCTACGTTATGCTTCGATTCATCATGGATCAAGCGTAATCAACCCACATTGATAATCCTTAGTCACATTCTGGCATTAGGAGGGAAAACTAATAATTTAACTAGTTTCTATCTCGAATTTCATTTGTTTTCTTTTTTGCAGGAAACAACAATGCACTTTGTAGAGCGTCGCCATATAGTGATGCTATCCCAATATGAAACAATGACACTTATTAAATGCACTGACGTTGATTTAAAAATGGTGATGCTAATTTAATATCGAGGTATCGAAGATTTCAAATAGTGATGCCCCAAATTCACTAGAATGATGCCTAATCAAATTGTGATGTTGTCATGCTCTCTATTTTTATTGTAGAGCAATGCCTAAATTCACCAGAGCAATGCCCAAATGAAAAATCGTGACACTATCGTGTGCAGCAATGCCCAACTTAGGTAAGAAGTTTTATGATCATTTTTTAATATGTGCTTTAATTTTTTCGATTTGTTAGTTTACTAACACATTTCTAACATTGTTCTGGTTGTTAGACTAGTAGGGTTTTGTAGGTTGGATGACATGGAGCTAAAGTGAAGAAAGCATTTTCATCTTAAGATTTCATGATTGTAACAAGCGTTTGACGCTTTGAGGCAATTATAACCCAATTTCTTATGGTTTTTACTTTCTATTCTAGGACCTCACTAAATTTCGTTTGGGTTTAAAAAGAATGCTCAAACGGGAGTAAAATTGAACCCTCATCTCATCATTATCTTTTTGGTTTATAATTGAACAAGGAAAATTCATATTTCATTTGGTGCATAAAAAGAAATCATATTACCTTAGGGGTTAAAATTTACAACTATTTGCTATGTTTTGTGATTTACACTTCTATTATTGAATGTGAATGAAATTCTCTTGTGCCATTTGGTGACCTTGAGAAATAAAAACATTCCTTAACACTTTGTATACTTGTCTACATCTTTCAATTTGGATAAAAAATGAACCCCTTGCGAGTGTGAGAAAAAGGCATGGCATGTGTTCTCTCTTTGTTCATATGAACAAAGATGATCAAAATACAATGTACTTCCTTGCTATTGTTTATCCTTAGAGGGCCTACCTCCCCACTTCGAAAGAAGGGAATGACCCAAGCGGTAACGAGCTAAAGCCAAGCTCTTCCAAACCACTATATAAATGTGTGGTTGCAATGAAAATTGCAATCAACAAGAAGTAGTACATGATATCTCTCCCCTAGTATCTTTATGATGCAAAAAACCTTTGTTCTAAGGGTTGGGAGACCTCTTGTGGGAGTTTATCATAGTATTCCTTGAATCGGAAGCACTTACTATGAACCATTGTTTAGAATCCAAAATCCTTAATATTTGTTGGTGCAAGAATGGTCGTTTTGAAGCTACCCGACATTTGTACTATTCATTGTTGAAACAGAAAAATCCTTTTGATCTTTGGATTTTAAGGATTTTGAGATTTGGTGGTCTCGAGAAGTGTATGCCATGGAGGGGAGCCAATGTCCCCAAATCTCTAACTATTCACAATGTCTTAGTGTTTGGAGAAATCTGAGTGGGGACTCAACAAGTATAGCCATTTTGAACCTAGGGTTGTAAATGATTGTGAGTCATTTTAATACATTGCTTGGTTCCAAATGTTATAAACATTCACTAACTTCCTCAAAATTTCAAACACTTTGGCTTAAATATGGATATCTTTTGAAAAAAGCCCTGATATTACTGCTTGTCCTAAGGATTTTATCCTTAAAGATTTCTAAATATCTTGAATTATATCAAATCCATATTTTCCAAAGACAACATAGGAAATTATGGCTTCAACCTCATGATTCTCACAAAATGGACATTGTGAAGTTATGATGTTTTGGACATAAACATTTGGTTTGAAAACTTAATTAAGATGAGTGATTATGGTAAAATAAATTCACTTAAGCAAGATAAATTGACAAATGAACCCCACATGACTATTTGGAGATTTCTCCCATTGAACAACCTGATCTTGTAGGTGTTATAATTCAACCAAACTTTGAACTCATTAATGGAGAACAAATTGATCTCATTAGCAGTTTGAGAAGCTTCACTTTTGAAACCAAAGAAACACTTACACAGTGGAGAAACACAACAACCATTTTAGATGAAGAAGAGGAACAAGTTGATATTAAGGCTGGAAGGCCCACATTACCACCGCCCATGTGGCAATAAATATCTTCCTTTCTTCCATAAACTTGAACTATTTCTAAATGATCTCACACAAACTCAAGATCCCTAAAGTAAGGTCTACAGGTTGTCATTTTAGACTTAGGCATCTTAGTCCAAAAGCTCTCAAGAAACACCTTTCGGCACTTCACGAAACTAGAACTGGGTTGGTATACAACTTTTACAAATGTGCTTCAAGACACAATCCAAACTTGTATTCCTTCTATTACTGTCAAAATCCTGGTTTTTTCCAACGTTTCCAATTTCTCACATAATCATGATCTTGAACTCCCCTAAATGATCTATCACACAACAAAAATCTATAGGGGAAGATCTACAAGTCACCATTACAGAAATAGGTATTGTAATTCCAAGTTTGGTAGGAAGTGGGCCTTAATACTTTATCACAATTGTAACCTCTTGTTAAGAAATTATCCTCTCATTTAGACTAGGAGGAACCAAACAGGTTTACATACCCACATCTATCCTCTCATTTAGACCAACATTACTATTTAGGATTTGAAAAATTTAGAGGTCTAGCATCATTCTCACTACCTTGGTGTTGTCAAAATAGGGTTCATTTTAAGTCAACATTGGGTCAAACATTTCACTCACCCCTTCATCAAAATTTCATCCTCCATCTCACCTATCTTTGCAATTTTTTTGAATAAACCAACATCTTTTGGCTTAAAACATCTATCAAACCAACCCCCCCTAACTTGGCTATTTTTTAGGTGAAATGTGTCCTTTTCCATGAATTTAGTGGAGTTAGTTATCATCTTTGAACTAGTTTATCTTGAAGGTCACGAGTCTACCCTAAATATTTTTGAGTTCATAAACATGCTTTATCCTAACATCAAAACATCAAATTCAAGCCAAAAGTGTTGTCCCAAAACGTTTACAAAGATCACTTCCCACATCACCCATATTTTCATCCACATTATCACCATTGCTCCCAAAATACTTAGAGTGTCCCTTTTACCTAGATTTTATTGAACTAGAGAATTCAAAAATTACAAATATCAACACAACTCTTCCACAGGTGACACAAAATTTATGGTAAAGACAAGATCACAACACAAGAGAATCATGGAGAAAACCAAAGTTACATTTACTTCAAGTGATCCAAATCCTTTAGAATTTGATCTGAGAAGTCAAGATACACCATCGCAACAACCTTCATCCCCATTAGGACCATATGAGAGAAGATATAAAAAACAATCCATTTGAACTCACTAGGGAAGAACTCATGGAACATCAAGCCTTTGAAAACATAGCTCCTATCTCCCCATCATTTTTTGCATAGAATTTGACACAAGGCTCTGCAAATCCATCACTAGGGCTACATCAAACCTACATTCCTAGTATTGAAACAATCCTTGCCAAATACTTTGGTCATTTTCTTTCATTTGAAAGCAACACACTTGTGGGTACCCTTGAAACTAGTTCCCCATCTCACATGACCACTTGGACACCTAGCTTTGGTGCTTCTCCTATTCCCAAAGATCCTAAACAACCATACAAATATTTCAACCTTCATTACTCCACCATGGCTTCCACATATCGAGGAAATCCCTCTTCATCCATACCCATGAGTACCACAAGTGTGACTACAATCACGCAAAGCAATGGAGATCAAGTATCTCAAAACAATGCACAAGGGTGTATTAGTACCATACCACAGAGTCAACCCTTAAATAAAATAGGGACATCCTTACCCAATCCTCCAATTGGTTCATCCATACCATTGGTTTCACAAAAAACATCCATCCCATCCATTATCAACCCATCTCAAAGCAATCCCTTGGAAACAAATCCTATCAACATAGGTAATACATTATCTACATCCCTAACACAAGGAAATCCTCAAGACATGGGACAAGGAAACCTTTTTAATCAATGGAATCAAGGTCCTAGTGTGTTATTTCCATCGAATAATTTAATGGAACAATCCTCATCTTTTCCCACAATCCCCTTTACTATTCCAAATCAAACAAGATCTCAAACATACATTTCTCCACCCCAATCTACTATCTTACAAGGAATGTTGAACCAAGGGAATCCCCAACATCTCATCACCAATCCATTACCCACTCAAAACATTAATATCCATAATCCTCCATTTATGTCCCAACAACCACTTGATCCCTCATTACAAGTGCGTGCCTTATCCTTACAACAAGCCTATCAACAAGCCCTAGAGACACACCAACAACAACAACAACAATAACAAAAACAACAAGCAACAACACAAAAAGTAGCCTTAGCACAACAACAATAACAAAAAAACAAGCAACCTTAGTGCAACAACAACAACAATAACTTGCATCCTTAGCAACACAACAACAACATCAATCCCATCAAACAACTTTAGTAGCACAACAACAACAATAGGCCCAAAAACAAGCCCTAGTCGTGCAACAACAACAAGAAACTCAACATCAAGCCTTACTAGCTCAATAGTATTCCCAACAATAACAACAATGCTTGTATTATAATCCTCAATTGAACATCATCAATCCAAGCACATTAGGAACATATATGTCAATAGCCAAATCACCTTCACCAAATCTTACACCACCATACACCCCATACAATTCATCCATCATCCCACCATATGTTCCTCCACCCAACCCACAAGACAATCTAGCATTGCAATTTAACACACTCTCACAAGAAATACAAGACCTTTGCATGGGCAAGGCAAAGAAGCGCCATACACAAAACTTGTGTCCATATCCATTCAACTAAAACATCACAATGGTACCATTCCCTCCTATTTTTGAAATACCAAAATTTGATAAATATAAATAGAGAGGAAGTCCTTTGGACCATATCGAAGAATTTAATGTCATGTGCATGGAGGTGGCTTACAACGATTCTTATTTAATGTGCCTCTTCCCTCAAAGTTTAATAGGTCTTGCCTTGGATTGGTTTTCTCATCTTCCTCTCACCATTAGAACTTTTCAAGAAATTACTGATAAAATTATTAATCATTTCTCCTACAATCTTGACAGGGATATCATTCTAGAGGAATTGTACACTCTTAGGAAAAACAAAGGAGAAAATTTTGCTAATTTCTTACAACGGTGGAGACAAAGAGCTAGTAAGAGCAATTGGCCTCTTCCCAATGAACAACAAGTGGGAATCATTATTGCCAATCTAGATCCAGATCTATCCTTCCACTTAAAAATTTAGTGCATCGCATCATATGACGAGCTTGTCCCTATATCCCTTAACATTGAGAGAGCTCTAATCTCACAAGGAAATACTCAAGCTTACAAATTCAACCGCCCATTAACTAGTTCCAATGACAAGCCTCATGTCTGGGATAAGAACAAGAACATGAAAAATGATGGTGTGGTAGATGCTAAGGTAATCCTAAGTGATCCAAGGCCAAACAACAATCAAGTTGCTAACATCCAACCAACTGTGCAACAAACAAAACCTCCTCAAAAAAATTAGATCAACACTAACATGCAACAAAGGTGAACCCCTCACAAGAACAACTACCCTAAATGCAAGTACACACAGCTATCTGAATCCATTGAAACTATCATGAAAAATTTGGTAGAGTCAAATCTAATCACACTTCCTAACTTTGAAAACTACCAAGAACCACAAGATAAACCATCCTGGTACAACGAGGACCTTTGTGATTTTTACAAGATAAAAGGACACAAACAACAAATTGCATGAGGCTCAAAAAAATTATCCAAGACCTCATAGAGAACGATACCATATCTATTGAGGTGCCATCTAGGAACTAGGATCTTAAGATATACAAAAACCCTATGCTAGATCATAACAAAGAAAACAACACTAGAAAAGCTAAGGATTACACAAACATACAACATACCTATTCCAATGTAGTTGATTTTTATGATAGCCTCATCATTTTCATCACCATCAAAGATCATAGTGAAGAGTGTGGAGTCACCACATGACATAGTAAACTCACCATCCAAGGAGTCCCACCCCAATCTAGGGAAAAACCTACTCTGCCAACATCAAGTACCAACAAGTACAATCTCTTGGAACAACTCAAAAGACCCCACCACAGATATCAATGCTAGAACTATTGAAGCTATCACCTGCACATAAGGAAATCTTGGATAAATATTTATCAGTCACTCGTTCCCAAGGATATTAATACCGATCAGTTTCAATCTATGGTAGGCCATATCACTAATCATCTTCTCACCTTCTCTGAGCAAGACCTACCATCACAACCATCTCATAACTGTGCTTTACACCTTGAGTTTATCATTCATAAGAAAAAGGTCAAAAGAGTTTTAGTAGATGGAGGTGTTGGATTGAACATTTTCTCCCTTCAACTAATCAAATATATGGGATATTCAAAGGATACTATTGAGAGGACAAAGATTAGCACCATCAGGGCATACAATGACCAAGAATGGGTATCACAAGGTATCATTACACTTCACATCCAAGTAGGCCCTCTCACTACAAAAACTACAAGTCAAGTGTTGGAACTTGATCTTCCTTACAACATATTGCTTGGTCAACCTGGGATCCATGCTTTAAAGGCTCTAGCAGAGAGATTACTATACATGGAGATCCTGAGCATTTTTACTATTGCAAAAGTCTTGAAGCAAAGTTCTATAAAATCCCTCAAATACCTAAGAATGACGAAGGGCCTACACCTTCCACCTTATTTTTTGACCCATCATCCCTTGCATCAACTTCTGAAAGAAAGGCACCCATTGTACAAAATGTACCTGATATCAAAGCAGTGATTGAAGATGATGGTTGTGGGAACTACAAGCTAATGAAGAAAACCTTTGTCTTAGGAGAGCTACCTTCTTCTCCTCAATCTCATGGGAAACCTGCATCTAACAACAAATATCTAGAAACTATCAAGATAGCAGCTACTAGCTTCACCAAGTGGGGGGATTTCAATCAATAAGATGTCAATGAGGACGATATCTCTAAATTCCTCTATCAAGATGAACGACCTATCCCTACTCTTCCTATGGAAGATGATAACAAGGGCTTGCAACTCATGAATGGAATGGGATATAACAAGAATGAGAAGCTAGGATAGAATGATAATGGTTTACTAGAACCCATTGTTCTTGAGAAACAACTAAAGAATCTTGGTCTAGGTTGTACTACTAGCAAGGTCACTGTTATTGGAAAAGGTACTTCCGCTAAATTAGCTAAGGCTTCCTCTTGGTTACCTACATCATGCGATACGAACTTAGATGAATTCCCCCTAGATGTTGCTGACCTGTTTGAAAAAAAATCCCTCTTCATGATATCTATTACATCCTTTGCTCCAAGAAATCACCAACTGGAATATTCCTAGTCTACGCATAACTCATTGACATGGACCAACAAAGATCACCAATTCTTGATTTATTCAAAAATGATGAAGCCATCTCAAAATTAATGGGACTCCATGACAACTTACCATGGGTAGATCACAAATCAGGTCTTGACATAGAGCTAGATAAAGAGGCATACTATGGGGAGACGATTGAATCCTTCAGTCGCAAAATAAATGAAATGTAACTAACATGCAGATCTTTAAGTGAAAACCACACTGTGGCACTTTCTAATCCTAAAAAGTAAAAAAAAAGGATGCATTTGATGGTGAAAACCTCTCCGAGGTGCCCAAGGATGATGGATTCAATCTCCCCTTTAGTGCAATGCATCTAGAGAAATCAACAGTACTATCAGAAAATGCCACACCAGTCAATGTGGGTATCGAAGAAACACCTAAGATTACTTTTTATGTTGAATCCTTGTTGGAGGAAGAGAAAACAACCCTGGAAACATTCTTGAAAGAGCATAGAGTTTACTTTGGATGGTCATACATAGATATGCCAAGGCTCGACCCAAAAAGTGGTTGTGCATCACTTAGCATTCTATCTTGAAGCTAATCTAGTCAAGAAAAAATTAAGGAAGATGCACCCTCAAATAACACTCTTGGTAAAACTTGAGTTACAAAAGCTTCTTGACACTGGATTCATCCGACTGATAGATTATCCTGAGTGGGTTTCAAACCTAGTACTAGTCTCAAACCCACTAGAGCCATTTGAATATGCATTGATTTCAGAGACTTAAACAAGGAATGTCCAAAGGATGATTTCCCTCTTCCTAATATTGACCTCATTGTAGACTTCACAACTAGGCATGAAATGTTGTCGCTCATGGATGGTTTTCTAGGCTATAATCAAATCATAATTGCCAAGGAAGATCAACACAAAACTATGTTCACTTGTCCATGGAGAACCTATTGCTGGAATGTGATGCCATTTGGACTAAAGAATGCAGGAGCAACCTATTAAAGGGAAATGACCCTCATCTTCCACGAAATGATCCACAAAATATTTAAATATTATGTGGATGATATTTTGGAAAAACCAAAGAAAAGAAGTGAGCACATACAAGTCTTAGGACCCATCTTTGAAAGGATAGAAGAATAAAAAGTAAGGTTAAATCCTAAAAAGTGTGTCTTTGGGGTCACATTAGGGAAAATTATTGGCTTCGTCATCTCACAAAAAGGGATAGAAATTGATCTGGAAAAGGTAAAATCCATCCTATAAATGGAACCGCTAGGAACACTAAATTAGATGAGAGGGTTACTAAGAAGATTGTAGTCCATGAGAAGGTTCATAGCACAACTATCAGACAAGATACATCCATTTTCGCATCTTCTCCATAAAGGGATAACCTACAAGTGGCATGAGAAGTGTGATAAAGCTTTCCAATAGATCAAAGACTATCTACTAACACCTCTAGTTCTCATGCCACCAATACTAAGCAAACCACTTATCTTGTATATCACAACAACACCAACAACACTAGGAGCTCTTTTGCCACAACATGATGAAAATGGAAAGGAAAGAGCTATTTACTACATCAACAGAACTTTGGTGGGCTATGAAATGAAATATTCACCTATTGAGAAAGCATGCCTAGTAGTAGTTTTGCTTCACAAAAATTTAGACATTACATGTTGTCGCATCAAATCAAACTTATTGCTAAGATCGACCCACTAAAATACCTATTATCCAAAGCAACTCTCACAAGACAAATGGCCAAATGGGTGATATGATTTAAAACATAGTTTGGCATACAGTATGTAGAGTGCAAGGAAATTAAAGGACAAGTGATCACAAACCAACTAGAAAAAGGACCTATCTATGTTGAGAACCCTCTGATATTTGAGTTTCTTGATGAATTAGTGTTCCTAATCAATCTCACAGGTCAGTGAAAGATGTACTTTTATGGATTGTTCACTCAACATGGATAAGAAGTAGGCATTGTTTTCATCACCCCTCAAGGTGATTGTATCCCAAATTCATATCAGTTGTCATTCCCTTGTACTAACAACATTACTAAGTACGAATCCCTAATCATAGGTCTAAGGATAGCAGTTTAGTGGTAGATACAAGAAATGAAAGTCTATGGAGACTCACAACTGGTTATCAACCAAGTCAATGATGAATATCAAACTAATGATGACAAGCTCACTCCTTACAAAAAGATGGAGGAAAATCTCAAGGAAATTTTTATAGACATAACTTTTGAATAGATTCCTCACATGAATAATAGAGCAGCATACGACATGGACAAGATTAGATCACTACTAGACATTCTGAACAATGTCTTCCAATGTGAACTCTTGATAGAACAAATTATCATACCAATTTTTGGGATCCCTAAATCTAAATTTTTGTGTGTCATTTTTATTCCTAGATCCCCATGGTATCATGACATATTCATCTACCTAAGCAGAGGAACCCTCCCATCTAATATCACCTTGAACCTTAAAAAGAAATTTTGTTAAAAAGGCATCCTGATTCATGATCTTAGGTGATACCCTTTACCATCGAAGCATTGAGGGGACATTGCTACAATGTCTTAACCAAGAGGAAACCTTGACCACTTTAAAAGAGGTACACGATATCATATGTGGATCCCATTGTAACAGTATGATGTTAGATAAGAAAATGTTGAGGACATAGTACTATTTTCCAACCATGGAAAAGGAAGCTCATTTGTACGTGCAAAAGTGTGTCCAATTTCAACAACATGGGGATCTAATTCATGCTCTTGCTCAAGAGTTGCAACCCATTATCACACTCTATCCTTTCTCATAGTGGGGACTTGACCTCATAGGAAAAATCACCCCAAACTCATCCAATGACCATAAATTTATCATAATAGCCATTGAGTACTTTACTAGGTGGGTCAAAACCATTCCCATGTCCTACATAACGAGGAAGCAGATTGCTAAATTTATCTCAAATTACCTAATTTTCCATTATGGAATTCCACAAAATCTCCTCTCAGATAATGGAACCCCCTTTAAGAATCAGGATGTGAAAGAGTTGTGCCAAAGATTTAATATCCAACACCGATTCTCTACCTCGTATTATCCCCAAAGCAATGACCAAGCTGAGGCTATGAACAAAACTATACCAAAAATATTGAAGAAAACAATCAATGGAGTTGGTTGTGATTGGCATTTGTAGCTAAATACCACTCTCTAGGCCTATTGAACCAATATCTACATGCCTACATGTGCAACCTCATTCTCCTTGGTCTACGAATCAAAATCCATCTTTCCTATTTAGGTTGAGCTCCCATCATTGCAAGTGTCACTATAGAAATTGATCACAAATGAATAATTTGATTGAATGAGCTAGACTTCCTAGATGAGCGTCATCTTGATGCCCTCAATCACTTGTAAGAATATCAAAATTGACTAAAATAGAGCTATAAAAAGAGGATCAAATGTCGGTCCTTCCAAGTAGGCGATCTTGTCCTAAAGTAGAATCAAAAGAACCTGCTAGATCAAGATAGCAAGGGAAAGTTTGAACCTAACTAGTTGGGTCCCTTTTTCATCACATCAAGCTATGGATCAGGAGCATACCAATTGTCAACCCCTGAAGGTGAACCCTTGCAGGAACCAACTAACAACTTGCATCTTAAAAAGTTTTATGCCTACTCATGAAGGGAGTAAATCTGAAAATACAAAAAAAATGAGAAAAAAGGATTGAAAAAGTAAAGAAAAAAATATTCCTCCAATGAAAACCACTTCGTTGGCACTTTGGGAAAGTACCTTGGTGAAAACCTAACAAACAAGCTAATGGAACCCCTTAAAAAATTTCTTGGTTCCACCTTAAGTTTGTAAAAATTTGGCTTGGGTCCTTGTTTCTGATATTCGGTCGTGTCCCCATCACTGTATTAGGGTTTCTATGCTGATTAAAACCTTGCAGAAGTGATCTACAAGTGTTGCAACCCTAGAGTGTTATATTATTGTAGTGAATTATATTCCTGGTATCCGGTTGCCTAAGTAATGTTTTATGTTATTCACTATCATTAGGTAACCAATCCCTCATGTCTAGGTCTGAATTTCTCATATTATAAGGTTAAGTAGAGGGCCTTTTTGGCCTTTACATCCTTTAAATTTTGTGACTTAGAAGTTCTTGAGCCTATTATTCTCATGTCATCTTAGGGGATCCCCTTCATTAGAACTACTTAAGTGCATGTGCTTAAAGTTTCCACTTAAGTCTTGATGGCCATCTTACTTTATTGCTAATTGTTGATTTCTTCAAAAGTACATATTTTGAATTAGTGACGAGCTATGAAACAGTGTTTTCTTTGATATCGTTCATTGCAGATAGTTTCCAAAGCTCTTAAATAGAATGCGCAATGAGTGATGTTCCTTGAGGGATCACTTATTTATAATGGCTTTTGAGCCTTCAAATTTGTAATAGCGATAAGCGATGCCTCTAATTTTTTTGTTCTTATCACTCATCACAGATAGTCATAAGATGATAAATTTAGTAACAACAATGAGCGATATGATGAAATTTCCTTCACATCGTGTGATTGTTTTTTTTTTTAAATGATAAGTCCCACATTAGTGATACACAATACATATTGTAAACTTTGTAAATCCTCCCATCGCTACTTGCTTGCAAACTGTATGAGGAGAATTAGCGATGAGCGATGGCCTTATGTTTTATCACTCATTGCGAATTCATTTCCAAGCTTAATTTCCAAATTAGCAATGAGAGATGGTATTCTTTCAAAGGTTTCTTTTCACTAATGTGATAATATCTTATGTGCGATTACTTTTGTACCATTTATTTTCATGTAGGTGTACATGTCTAAATATGATGCTTTCACTACATCTCCCACCGCTGATAGGAGCCTAGGTGCAAAGTTCAAATTAGCGATGCACGATGGAAGGATGGATGAGATTAAGGAATGGGCCATGGAACCAAGGGTTGAGATTTCATCACAGGGATGTTTACATCGATGATGAGGCCGATGAAGGATGAGATGCATCCATGATAGGAGATGACTATTGGTGGAACAAGCAATGTGGCAGGATCCTAAGGATTTCACATAAAGCAAAAAGGAAAGCAAAAATATTGGAAAACCATTGATGTAGTTTTAAAATAGGGTGATCCAATAGAATAAACATCATTGCATGAATATTTAATCGATGATTGCACCCAAAAATTTGGGGAGGATAAGTGATGAACAATGAAGTGTATAAGAAAATTTTCTCTCTAAGAAGAACTAGTCTTGTGTACTTCACCGATATTAATGAAAAAGCATGGATTAGGTTGGCGATACATGTTGATTGACAGATCACAACACTTGAGCTAGCATCACTATCTTCTATGAGCAAGTTGTTAAAGGAATAAAAAAAATCTTAGATCACCATCAATGAAGTTTTAAATGCTTTAAAATCAATGACCTAGATTCAAAACTGAGCTATTAAGTTATCAACTCGCTCACACAAGGAGTTCTTGGATTATTAATTTTTCATGCTTCAAATTTCCTATTTAATGCATATTGTGTGTTATTCTCCTTCATCACATTTCAATTTGTAGTGAATGAGAGGCGTGGGTTAGTAATGAAGTGTGTGAGTATTAAATTTTCCTGAGTTAGGAAGTAGGCATTCTTGTCCTAGATGAGTAGGTCTGCCATGGTGGTTTGAGAGTGTGAGAAATTGAGTTTGTTTGAGTCTGAGGAAGATGCTCCTAATATGCCAAAAGGTAGAATGGGATGTAGTAAATTCAAGAAATATGGTGTTGAGAGAAGCTACCATCTATAGGGCCAAATTTTTTCACAAGAATTGGTCAAACACAAAGAGAAGAGGATGGTGGAATATGAAAAGAAGGAAAAAAAGGAGAGTAAGCATAGTAGGGCTTATCCGATAGGAAATAATTCTCCATGTGAGGTTCCTAATAACCCTTTTAAAAAGTGAGGGTGACACTAATCCAGGGGGTGATTATTATCCCCTCTCCTTGGTACCATCAAATGATTCTGACAAGGAGGTGGTCACGATTTCTCCAATCCCACCACGAGAAAAATGTGGGTGAGTATCCTCTGGGGTTAATGACTCAGAGTGGTGATTGTGCCCTATTTTTTTTTGGATGAAACTATGCCCCTTTTGTTAGGATTGTCCTATTCAACACTCATGTGATTTCTTGTTTCTAGTGCTGATGTGGAAAGTTTTCAAGTTGGTGTGTAGGAGAAGTGCCAGACTAAATGACCTTTGCAACATGCATGTTGTTTCCAAATGATATACAAGTTTGTGTTGGAGCTGCTATTGGAGAATCTTCTTTGGTCAACAAGGATGAGGATTCAACATAGTTGCAACAAACTTTTCCTTTTGAGGAGTTGGTGTATCTTCATTCAGGGAATATGGAATGTGCTCTTTTACTCTTCCATTTCCCTTAATGATTGCATGTAACTAACTAAGAATGTCTCAAATTATGGTACAAATGAAATGAAATGTAAATGTAATTAAGCCCAACGCTTGTTGCTCCCTTTTTCTATAAAAGGGATATCAAGGCTTATTACAAAGGTCAGATTTTGAAGTATCAATAGGGTTTTTTTTAAGTGAATGCTAAGTTTAGAAAAGGCACTTTGAATAGAATACTGATAATAGGCCATAAGTTTGTCTAGGATATGAAATCTTGTATGTAGTGATCTTAAATAAGTTTTATAGAAATTATTGATATCAAAATAAATATTAGTCTAGAAGCAAATACTCTCCTATGTATGTTCCTTATAAGTTATGAATGGGAAATAATAATGGTGTTATCATTTATCTTCAGATGTTCCATTGGAATGTATTATTATGTTTTCAGCTTTAATTCAAGGACTTAATTAAAATGCTTGAATAAGGTTATAAACTTTGTAAGGAATTGCTTAGGATTCATAAGAAGTAAATGTTTTAGGCATAGTGAGTTTTCATAAATGCAAAGAAATATGAAAATAGCCTACCTATCTCTAAAATTGAGTAGCTTGTATATTACTGATCCTTACATATTTGACTTCGTTGCTCCAATTGATGAGACAGTGGTCATTTTGTTGGAAACTCTTGCATAAAATGAAAAAATAGTGTTCTAGGCCTTGGACTTAAGATAATACAGTATTCAATCAAAAATATTTTCAAGGATAGTGTGGATTGATAATATCCTGATTCTTAGCAGATAGATAGTCATTCATTCGAAGATCTACCAAATATTCAGTGAAAAGGATCTTTATTTGCAATAAGTAAGAATCAATCTATGTATAAATGTATTTCTAATCAAATATACTTCACGGAAAAACAATTGGGATCACCCTCCTAGGTTTCACAGAGACTGAAGAGGAGTAAGTACCACAAAATCCTATACTTATTGTGTTGGCCACTAACCCTATAGTTCTTGACCATAAGAGTTGGCTACTTTTTAGAGAATTACTTGGTTCTGCTGGAAAAATCACCAACAGAAATGGTGACTCTGCTAGGGAGGAATCTCCAGTTGTAGACTTTTAGAGTCAAGAGTTTGGTGAATCTGAACATCTAGTTTAGATATTGATAAATTCTTAGACCTGGAACTAGTTTGTTGTAGCAAGTTTGAAAGGATTTATCAGTGACTTTGCTGAGGAAGAAGATCCAGAAGGAAATTAATCTTTCAAGAGTTTCATATTGCTTGAAGTTCAATCCTCTATGAAAGAGGTGGAAACTATGTCAAAAGAACATGATGTAGATATGAAGAATGTTTTAGATCTACAATTATTTCCATTCAGGAAGAACTTGCAACAACTGCAACATATCGGGGTATTCTTCAATTTGTGATTTTCAAGAAAGACAATTTTGTATATGAAAACTATATTTGTAAGATTGGAAAAAAATTGATTCTCTATTGAGAGAAAATAAGCACTAAGAAAGGGAATATTATTGATTTTTGTACATACTTTTGTATTACCAGATTGTAGTGTTTATTATAAAAAATAAGTATGTGATATTTTTGAAGAAACCCATTTAGTAGGTCTTAAGCAAGAAGAGATATAAATTTGTAGTGTAAGAACTTAAGATTATGTTGTAAAATAAAAAAGGTCTAAGTTTCCTTGTGTAACTGCAAAGTTGATACAATAAGACTTGTAAGGTTTAAGAAAATGTATCATCAACCTATGCATCCTTGTGTGGACCCAAATATAACAATGCATAGTGCTCATCCCTTGTCATGTACTAAGAGAATTTTTAGCATTAAAAGACATAGAGCCATAAATTTCAGTAGTATTAATAGTTATTCAAATATCATTCCCTCAAACATTAGAGATAAGTTACCAAAATTCAGTGGTACAAAGAGTGAATCAATAAGAAAGCATCTACAAGAATTCAACAATTTAATGGAAGATTACAAAGTTGATCATGAAGATGTGATTATGAGGTTATATGTTTAGTCTCTAAAAGGAGATTCAAGAGATTGGTTCTCTAATTTACCAACATGCTCTATATGTTCTTGGGATGAGTTCAAAGTAGTGTTCATGGAGTAGTTTGGTGAAAGAACCAATGTTAGTTCTTTGCTCAATAAATTTATGAGCATTGAGAAAGAAGAGGGAGAGCTAGTCCCAACATTTAACTAAAGATTTGTTAGAACATTAAGGGATATTCCTGATGTTTTGGGACTAAGTGATGCAATATGTTTGGTTTTTAATTTGGGATCTTTTGAAAATGAGATGAGCTATTTGATAAGAGATAAGGATCCAAAAAACTTGCATTAGGCATATGGGATAGCCATGAATATTGAAAATAACTTGAAATATGGAATGCAAAGAAGTTATCTGTCTACAAGAATTTGTTGCCCTAAGATATCAAATGTTGATGAAAGGTGCAAGTTAGAAATTAAAAATGAGTATCGAAGCGCTTACATCTCTAATTTTTTAGCTTATGCACTATTCCATAGTACTGATAAAGAGATGGAAATGGTTTCATATATTTGTCATATCTCACTTTGTAAGGAGAGCACTAGCTGTAACAATGATGAGGTCACTGAAAGGGCTTATTTGTACTCTTATGGTTAAGATGAGTCTGGTAATTTGTTTAAAGATAAGAACAATAATGAGCTAATGTACTCATCATTCAGCATGAAATAACCATGTAGTACTTATTGTAATGCCAAGAAAATGCACAAGACAAGATTAAGAGAAAACATGCAACATGAATCTAAATGCAATCTAATGCTAAGCAACAAAGAACAAAGGAAAGTCAAAAACATAAATAAAACTTGAACAATCTCACCAAATTTGTATGTATTTCCATGATTCATCTCGATTTCCCTTCTCCATTTTGCTGTTGTAGTATAATTGCCCTCAGATTTGTAAGTTCGTGCAAGTATAGCCTAAGATAATGATTTAGCAAAACATCGAAGATTCAAGATAAGTGCTCTCAAAATTCCTAAGATTTTGCGAGTTTTCAAGAGAGATTGGAATGATGAAGACCAGATCAATTTATAGAAAATTGATTATTTGAATGACATGCCAAGATTGAAAGATTAACGGATAGTTGAGATTGACTGATTAGACATGCATTTTGATAACTGTCAGTAGTGACATGAGTGATATAAATTAGAAATAGAATTAAAGCTTAAATAAATGATTTAATCTTCAAGTTTGGTATTTGAAAATAGAAGAATTATCTTTGCATGACAAAGATAAAGATTGATTAAAGCAACTCTTGTTCGAATGCACGCACAAGGTTTTAATTAATTAAATAGGAATATTTAATTAATTCACATGTACATGTAATTGAGTTAGCACTAGACAATTGAATGATTTGACGAAGAGATTACTTGAGAATGCCACTCAGACATTAAATCAAGAGTTAACTGGGCGATTTGAATAGATCTTTGAGTCGAGTAAAAGTGAATACTTAGATAACTCACACAATTATCTAAATATAGAGGAATGCGTTAAAATAGAATTCATGAATTAAATAATTCATTTAATTCAAGATTTGATATTTGAAGAATAATTAAATAAATAAGATTTATTTAATTAAATGATGAAGGGATTTAAATGAATAATTAAATAAATAAATAATTTATTTAATTATAGTTGAAATATGATAAAGAAAATTAAATAAGAATTTATTTAATTTGACAAGAAGGATAAGGTTAATTAGTAACATAATTAAATAAAAAACATTTATTTAATTAATCAGATAGAATAAAGAAAAGTGTGAATTAATTAAATAATTAAGATTATTTAATTAATAGAAGAATTAAAATTAAAGAATAATTAAATAATTGACATTATTTAATCATGACCATGAAGAATTAATTAAATAGAATATTGAAGTCGCAGGCTTAAACCAGATTTCGGTGTCTACATTTGCCCCTCTTTGATACAATGTCATTTTGGCGTTGTGTCAAAGAAAATCGATAAGATAGTTGAAGTATGATAAAGAGTAAATTAAATAAGAATTTATTTAATTTGACAAGAAGGAAAGGTTAATTAGTAACATAATTAAATAAAAAGCGTTTATTTAATTAATCAAATAGAATAAAGAAAAGTGTGAATTAATTAAATAATTAAGATTATTTAATTAATAGAATAATTAAAGTTAAGTGAATAATTAAATAATTGACATTATTTAATCATGACCCTGAAAAATTAATTAAATAGAATATTGAAGTGTGAGGGCTTAAAACCAAATTTCGGTGTCTACATTTTCCCCTCTTTGATACAATGTCATTTTGGTGTTGTGTCAAAGAAAATCAATAAATATGATGTGCCCCAATGTAAAACAGGTGAAGGTATGCCCCCTCGGGAGGATAGGCGGGTTCAAAGAATATGAGTGTGCTCCCGAAATTGATGAGAGAACTAGAAGATGAAAGAAAGAAAAAAAGGATAGAGGAAAATAGATAATGGTGGTGAAGATGTAGAAAATAAATGTTAGTGCAAAAAGAAAGATGAATAATAAAAGACTGTGATGTTAGTATTAGCAATCTTCGATGTTTCATCATATCCCAAAAGGCATTGCACTTTATTTTCATTGGGTAGGACTGATACAAATGGAGAAAAACACCATGATATGACATAGATCAAGGTGTGCAAGGTCATCCACTTGCTAATAACAGACAGTCGCAATCAAGGAGTGTCGTTAAATCATACTAAGGGCACAAGTTGCCCCAGTCTTTTTGTCAAGACAAACCACAGACAGCAAACAAAGAAAAAAAAATGGGTCATGAGACATCATCGCTCCTCTAAATCCTTCATGGGACATCCTTGAGGAAACTAGTAACATGACTCAAAATCAAATTTAAAAGACAGTCGACAGACAACAGTAAAAGAAAATAGAATTCTAACACATCATTGCTTCTCTAAATCCTTCATGGGACATCCTTGAGAAAGCTAGTAACATAATTCCCATCATAAAGTGAAATGAAAAGATAAGATAAATAAGTCAAAAAGTAAAAAAGACAGTAAAATATTTTCCAAAACTTGATCTTGTTTGTTTGATTCGTGTTGATTGAAAAAGGATTGATTGATAAAGCTTGATTTCAGGAGATACACATACCAGATAAGACTTTGAGTCTGGTTTCAATGTTATGACTATCTGTATAAGGCATGACAAAGCCTAGATTTAGAAAGACATGTATAGTATAAGACATTGACTCAGATGCCGTTGATGTGATAACCTGTGTAAGGCTATGTTTGATTGTTTGACCTTGTCGATTATGCAGGAAGGACTCATCCTATATAAGACATAGATTGTTTTGTCGATAGCTATATTTAGGAAGGATTCATCCTAAATAAGATACCAGATGGCTACTGTGATGATGTATGTTTCTAGGAAGGACACATCCTATAGTAGACATTTGTTGATATGTTTTGATTGTTTTGTTTGGAAAGTTGTTTGATTTGACTTAGAGACATTGCTGACTTGTTCACCAGATTAATGCATGACATGATAAGATGTGTGGACAATTGACTGTGTGTGACGACAAACCCTAAAGGACTGGTCTAGTGCGTTCTCAAGGGCTCATTGATTGATGGCCTTGCCTATGTTATACACGCAAAGACCTCATAGTTTGACTTGAGTTTGACTAACAAGACTAACTACAAATAGAAGAAGTGTATGAAAGTGAATGTGACAAACCCTAATAGACTAACCTAGTGCAGCCTTGAGGGCTCATCGATTGATGGCCTTGCCTATGTTATACACGCAAAGACCTCATAGTTTGACACGACAAATGACCTTGTCATATAGACATATGAATTGAGCATGATTTTATACAGACAAACCTAAACGGACTGACCTAAAACCTCGGGGGCACATCGGCAGATGGCCTTGCCTACGTCCAGTCACAGAGGCAACGTAGTTCGACAAGCGAGAAAGACTGACAAGTGTGGCTGACTCTGACTCTATTTTTTGGATTTTTGAAATGTTTTGATTTTTTTGTCTTTTTGAAGTTTTTTGATGTTTTTGAGTTTTCTCAGGTCATTTTGTGATGTTTGTGTATTTTTTTATGGTTTTACGTCTTCAACATAGCCAATGTAAGAACGAATATGACACATGTCAAGTGTTTGCCCCCAGTCAAGTATAAGACTAATTGATTATGAATAGGGTAAAATGGGGGATACGAAATGTGCTCGATGCCAATTGTTCCAAGTTATGGGAAAGACTACCACTTATTATGAATGGTATATACAAGCGATGGATATGAAAGATAAGGGATATGTATAGGGATAAGGACTATGTACAGGGTAGTGGACTATGTATAGAGAAGGTAGATTAGAATAATGGTAGACAAAGGTGCAGAGTGAAGTACACATGGCACTTGTTTGCCAAGTTTTCACTGTGGTACCTATCCAAAGTGCCACCGAAGTGGTTTTCACTATTGGATGAATAATTTTTCTTTACTATTTTCTTGATCATCTAATTTTTTTGGTGTTACCAAGATGCTTGTTTGCCAAGTTTTCACCTTGGTAATGATTTTTTGTGATTTTTTTTTTCTTTTTTTGTATTTTTGCTAATTAAGACAAAGGCTCTCAGAAGCTAGGCGTAGAACTTCTTCATATGCAGACTATTGATTGGCGAGGATAATGGGTCCCCTTCAGGAGTAGAGAGTTGGTATGCTCCTAATCCAAAAGCTTCTGTAACAATATAAGGTCCTAACTAGTTTGGTTCAAACTTTCTTGGTTTGTCTCTTTCTGCTTGATTCTTCGGGTTTTCCATTAAAACCAGGTCACCAATGTCAAAGTTTTTGTTCAAGACCTTCTTGTTATAGCTACAACGAAGGCGATTCTGATATGCTTGGAGATGGTCTAATGCCTTCTTTCTTCACTCATCCAAGAATTCTAACTCATGGAGTCTCGATACTCGGTACTCTTCATCCTCAATGTGGCCTTTCATGGATACCCTTAGGGAAGGAATCTCTACCTCAATAGGAAGAATAGCTTCAGAACCAAAGACCAGTGAATAGGGAGTGGCACCAATGGGAGTATGGATACTTGTGTGATAAGCCCATAAGGTAAGGTTAAGCTATAAATGCCAATCACAACCAGCATCATTGACAGTCTTCTTGAGGATTCTAATGATGATCTTGTTAGATGCCTCTGCTTGGCCATTTCCTTGTCGGTAGTATGGAGTAGAAAAATGATGTTGAATATGAAATTCTTCACAAAGGTGGCAGACTTATTGGTTTTTAAATGGGCTGCCATTATCAGTGATTATGGACTGAGAGACACCATACCGATAGATGATATAGTTTAGGATAAATTTAGAAATTTGTGTGTCGATAATGTATGTCATAGGAATGGCTTCAATCCACTTTGAAAAATACTCAGTGGAAGTGATAATGAATTTGTGTCCATTAGATGATGTGGGGTGGATCTTACCTATGAGGTCGAGTCCCTATTGGGCAAAGGGCCATGGTGACGTTATAGGTCGGAGCTCCTGTGCTGGTGCATGTATCAAGTCTCCATGAACTTGGCATTGACGACATTTCGTTACAAAGACATATGAGTCTTTTTCCATAGTAGGCTAGTAATAACCCGGTCTCATAATCTTTTTGGCTAAAGTAGGACCACTAGAATGGGAACCACATATACCCTCATGCACCCCATGTAGGGTTGCTTGTGCTTCAATAGAATCAAGACATCTCAGTAGGGTATTATCTAAGGCGCGTCTATATAGGGTGTCTCCGACAATGGTGTATTTAGCTAACTTGTGAAGGAATGTCTTATGTTGGTTGTTTGATAGGCCAGTGGGTATGACTTCGGCATGAAGGTAGTCATAGATTTCTTTGTACCATGGAGAATCAGGACCAACAATGTCACACACCATTTCAGAATCTAGGATATCATAGGTTGGGACCAAAAGGTGTTCTACCAAGAATTCAAACTTAGGCACGCTGCTAGGAATGTCAAGAAGTGATGCAATTGTAGCCATAGCATCTGCTGCCCTGTTTAAAACATGAGGTATCTGATGAAATTTGAGTTTGTCGAAGTACTCTTTAAAGCTATCAGCCATGCATTTGTAGGGAGCAAGCTTCTCATCCTTAGTCTCATAATCATCATTTTCCTATCTGATTACCAATTGGGAATCGCCATATACCTATAGGTTCTTAATTTTCCACTTGACTTCCATGCGTAACCCTGTCACTAGAGCTTCA